>PVJO010001631.1:0-166581 GCA_004026905.1 Hystrix cristata
AAAAAATCATATTTTGGCGCCCAATTTGCTATACCGTAATAACAAACAAAAGTCTCTATTCTGAGGTAGAGGGGAAAAAAACTTATTTTAATATCTGAGGATGTCCAATATCAGATTACATGTTTGACTATTGCTCGAGATTTCATTATTTTCTCTTCAAAGGAGCTTCCACAACTTATGTTAAGAGGGAGGGAAGTGAGAAATTACGGGCCCTTTCACTCTCAGGGCAACCTTCTGCGTTCCTTCTCTGGGTGAGGCCTGTTATCAGAGGAGGGATTCAACCTAATAAAAAGTTATCTCAACATGGAAAGCCAAAAGCTGGAGGGCTCCGAATAGATTCAGAAATGAAATATAAAAGCACTTCTTTTTCCAAATAATTTGCCCATCCTTCAGAGAACAAAAAGAAGTGACTTCAAAAGTCTTGTTATTCAAATACTCGAATGCAACATTTTTAACCTCATATAACATTTTTTGTTTCAGAAATGCAGGCTCTAAGACCTCATAAACCAGTAATTTTACTCTTGATCAACCCAGCATTAATTGATGCAGCACTGTCTCAGAATTAAAACATGAAAAGGAAGTAGTGAGCTGCCCAACTCGAGCTAGAGGAGAAAGAACAACACATGAGAATCAGACCAGGCAAGGATGGGGTGTACGCAGAACTAGATGGACTCCCTAGGTCCCTAAACCAGTCTCTGAGGACATCAAGTTCCTTAACTTCTCCGTGCCTCAGTTTTCTCATCTGTAAAATGTGATAATGATGCCGGCCTTGCATAGTTGTTGTAGGAGTCAATTATGTAGCCCCTGTAAAGTACCAGAAAAAGCTCAGCAGAAGAAGAGAAGCGCCCCATGTCCACTATAAGTATCACATTAAGGGCTGGGTGGTCAGGGAAGGGCTCCGCAGAGGAAGGAGGTCGAAAACTGACGGATATGACAGAGGAGGCTTCCTGGAAGCTACGCCACCTGAGCTGGGTCTAAAGACCAAGATTAGACACTGAGAAGGATGCACATTCCAGGTGAGGCAAGTCACTGCTGCAGAAAGTCAGACTGATATTAAAAAAAAAAAAAAGAAGCTCTTAAGTATCAGTGAAGAAACAAACTCGCCAAAGCTGAGGGTGTGTTTGCTAAACCCAGATGAAAAAACTGAGGTAGAGGTAGTTTGTTCTGCATACCTGATAGTGTGCTCCTAGGATTCAATATTTAACCCATTTTTTGACACTATGCATGCAAATCCTCTCTGAAATGCTCTGTTCTCTGTTTCTGGAACAGCAGAATGGACACCAGAAAATAAAAATATACACACTTCTGTTTTCCTGCAAAAGACAGTCAACTGGAAGCTGGCATCTCATTCGTCTGACCCTCTTGGGGAAGGCGGTGGAGGAGGGGGTACTGCAGAGCCACCCTTCAATTCCGGTCTCCACAGCAGCCTGGGCCACTCCACAGAACACAAGCTCCATGAACATTCATTTGCTAACTTTAAAAGTGGCACCCTCTACCCCAGCCTGCCCCGCCCGCTCTACAACTAGACATACTCCAAGCTACCCATGGAAACGGACCTCTGTACCAATTTCTTAAACAGTATCTGTACAACTGGATGCCTGAAAATTGAGCTCTCAAGGAAATCACTGAGAGCAGATGTTGTAATATTTAGGACAGATATGCACTGATAAGATTTCCTACATTACCAAATAAGAAACTGCAATACCAAAATGAGACAGTAGTCCACATTCTTCATCCAAGGAAGAAAAATCACTTTATCTGGGATCCCCTCTAAATGGAAAACAAGTTTGCCGAGATAGGTTGGCAAAGTTGCTTTGTTTTCTGCAGTATAAGGACAGACCTACCTCGCGGCTGGGAGGCGGGAGCGCCCCAGTAATGACAAGCTCTGCTGATCACTTCCTGAACCAAACACCTCAGGCTCTCAGTGGTACACATTTTGCTGGAAAAGCCTGTTTCCTCTGATGCAACAGCTATAACTTTCAGCATTTTACAAAAGGACTCAAGATTCTCAAGCCAAAGCTACTCTTTATACCATTTCCAAAACATTTACTAAATGAAACACTTTCAATCTTAACGCTTTGTTTGTAAATATCTTGTTTATTCTGAGAACAGCAACAACACTAAAACAGTCCTTTAAAAAAAAGCAGCTCAGATAAAACCACACACACACACACACACACACACACACACACACACACACACACTTAAGGCCCAGAACTGTCCACAAAGCAAGAAAGGCAAGATTGAAAGTATTTGAATTCCTCTGCACCTACTCACAAAGGTCCTGTATGTACACACGCACCAACGATGTGACCTACCAGCTTCTTCACTATCACACTTCCTCACTAATTTACACTACCTTAAAAAATACAGACTCTGACTACTGGGTGATAGCAATGTTATACTTACTGGACAAATGTTATTCTCTCATACTAGCCTGCGTGGGGACAAGTGATCCTGTTTAGAGAATAATTCTACCCTTGATGAGAGAACTCTTGGCTCCTCTGGGAGCCACCAGTGGCCTGGGAAAACTGCTAGGAATCTTGGCCTTGGTCGCTCTCCCCATTCTCCTGTCATACACCTCCTGGGAGAATTATCTGGGCTAAGGAGAGTACAAATGGTAGAAATCTAGAAATCTAGGGGTAATAAATTATAACTTGTAAAAAAAATATGTGGGTGAATGTATTTCAAAAGCAAATAATTACAAGATCCTTCTCTCTTTCAGACACATGAAAGGCCTTTTTTGCCAAAGGAGAGTTTCCATTTATGGTAAAATGAAATTCTGACGAGAAACTAAGAGGAATGTGAACAGTACATGAGAAAGAATACTGAGCTCAGATCTCCAATCAAAGTTCAAATATTTAATAGTCAACAATTATTAAACATCTACAAATTGGCAAACACTGCTCTAAACGCAGGGGAGACAGAAGACAAGACTAAGATCTTGCCCTCGAAGAGTTTATAATTCAGTGAAGGAGACAAATCAATAGTTAAATGAAGGCGATTTTCCTTCAGTAATAAATTATAAGGCACAATGGTGCTGGGGGTGGTGACACATGCTTGTAATCCCAGCACTTGGGAGGCTGAGGCAGGAGGATCGCTGCGAGTTTGAGGCTAGCCTGAGCTTAACAGTGAATCCAAGGCCAGCCTGAACTACATAGCATGACCCTCTCTCAAAAAAAAAAAAAGACACAGTGGTGACAATTTCCAGTCTTGTTTCCTTGTAGGGATCTAACCATCCACTTAACACAAAATGATGTGTGCACTCCCTGCTACAGAACATCCCCAAGCAATTACTTGCACTTAAACGTGTACACAGACACTCAATACACACACTTCTCCCTCCCACTGCAACTTCTGTGACAACGTACTTGGTACAAAATGCAAGCGGGGAAAAATCAAATCTCTGTAAAATTTCACTACATTTAATACAATTAGGTTACAAATAACTACATACACCAAGAGTCTTGTAAAACTTGAACAATTACTTCCAAGGCTAAAAATATACAGAAGTCAAGAGACTGGAATAGTAGCAGCGGTATAAATCATAATATAGCCGCCCCGCCCACTTTGAAGCATTGCCATGAAGAACCAGGCTATTTTATCATTCGAGTAAAGTTTGAAGACATTTCCCCAGTGCCCTGTCAGAAGCTGGGTTTAAATCCTCACATTCAGAGTACTCCCCCAGCCCCCGCGAAGGTGGTCTGTTTTAGAATCACAAGACTGTATGCCTAGAACCAACTTTAGGAACCCTGTACTATATTCCTCTCCTCATATCACCAACGAGGAGCCAGAGATCGCCAGAGGTAAAGGGGTAACCTCAGCCAGGGCAGCCAGTAAGCCCAGAGCTGGGCCTGGGGCTCCTACTTCCCAGCCTATCCGTCATGCTGGGATCTGCATCCGCTGAATTGTTCAGGTTTCACCGGAACCACAATGCCCGACGGTGACTTTCAAAATTCACTTATCGTCTCCCAGTGACTGACTTCCAGTCAACTGAACCTCAGGCAAACTGAGAACGGTTATTGGTGACCAGTGGGCTCTCCTGACGCACAATGGGGGAGAGCGCCCTTCTGAGGAAATACTGGCTGGCTACAGAAACGATGCCTCTAGCCTGAAAGGGGAAAGCGATCTCTCCAGTAGCAACTTTCAGAGTGTGGGGAGCGGGGCGGGGTCCAAACGATTGGTTTTAGGGAAGGAGAAAAGTGGAAAGATTGCAGTAGCGACCCGCAAGAGAGGAAAAGGTGCAAGCTATTTACTACAAGAGAATGAGGAGGGTCCCGCGGCTGTGAACTGGGTGAGAAGTAGGGAGCAGCTGGGCCAGCGAAGAGCATGACCACACCCACCGGCCACGCCCTCCCAGCTGCCCGCAGAGCCACCTCGAATCGAAACAGCACTGCGAGCAATCAGGATTCCGAAGGCCTGAGTCGCCATAGCAACGGGATTCGTCCGGCAGTCAAACTGGGCTTCAATTCATTGGGTCCTGCTCGAATCTCAAGAAAACTACTAGTTCAATGAGAGCAATACGGTCACGGGTGACCTTTGCTATTGATGCTCTCCAGGGGGTGCGGACGGCGGAGGGGGAAATGGAGTGCCAAAATCTATTCCTGAGCTCAATGAAATATTTTATGAGGGTGAGAGACAGAACAGCCCAAACCCAGGCTATAGGCAACGTGAGGGGAGACCTTAGCGGAACGTGATGAACGAATGAGTCGGCTAGGGAAAAGCAAAGGAAATCCAGAGGACTTCAGATCGCCTGGCCTGGCGCTCGTCTCCCATCAGACAGCAAGCTGATCACAAGCAGCTGGCTTTCGGCACCGGCTGGGTAAACCCGATTATCCAGCCCTCCTTCCCCACAGCGAGCTTCGCCCCAGCCCAGGTGCTCCCGGTCGAGGAGGGCACGATTCGCGCGGGGACCCGCGATGCGCCCTCCGCGGAGGACGGAGGCCGGGGCTCTGCGGCGCTGCCTGCCTTCGCCGCGGTCCGCCGGCTCCCTTCGTCCCTCCGAACGCCCCATTTCCCTCTCCTTCTTTGGAACCCTGCGGCTCCGACTCTGCCTGGGCACAGTCACCCGCCGGGATCATCCCCAGAGGCGGCGGGGAGCCCGCCCGATGCGGACAGGACACCCAGCCCGGAGCCCCGCGCCCCGCGCCCCGCGCCCGGGGAGAAAGGAGGAGGGACCCCGTTCTCGGGGACGCGCGCTCCGCGCCGGCTGCAGCCATTTTCCAAACCTAGCCTGGCAGCCGCGCGTCCCGGTCCCGCTCCCACCCAGACCCGACCTGCAGGACGGGTTTAATATTTACCCACGGGCCCTCGGCTCCGCGCGGCCAGCAGGAGGGCGCGCCGCGCACCGGCGCCGGCCCGAAGGGCGCACGCCCACCCGCGCCCGAGCCGGCGGGGCCCCGCAAGGAACGCGCGCGGCAGGCGACACGGCGGCCGCTTACCTGAGCGGCCCCCGCATGCTGGGACGACGGCTCTGCGCTCCGGGTACAATGGGATCCGGTTAAACAGTTTCCTACACAGCAGCTCGTAGGTTACCAACTCGCAAGTGACATCACCCTCTCCTCTCCCGATAGGGTAGAATGTGGCGCGCACTGCGCATGGACTCCCTAGCGGGCGCGAAGGCTCCTGGGAGTTGTAGGCGCGACCCGGCAGGTCTAGCGGGACGGCCTCGCGCCGCGGCTGGTGGAAACTACACTTCCCGACACAGCCCGCGGCCTTCAAGCCCCGCCCCTCCCCGCCCTCCGGACCCCGCCCCCTCCCCCTCCCGCCTGGCGCTGGCCGAGGACATCGCGCGGACGTCCTGCCCGAGGGAGAGCGCCCCGGGGGCGCGGCCTTTGACTTGACCTCCATCGGCTGTAGGGCCGCCCGGGCTCCCGCGCCAGAGCCGGTCCGTTCTGACCCCTGCCTGCGTTCGCCGGGCCCGGCCGGCCGCGGAGAGAAGGTTCGGCGTCGCCCCGCCCTCCCCACGCAGAGCGGCTGCTCCCTCTCGCACTCAGCTTCTGGGCTGCACAGGCTCCTGCTGACCCGGCCCCCGAGGACCGGGCGACGCGGCCGCGACGGGAGGGACCGCGCTCCGTCCTCCTCGCTGCCCGCCTCCCGCTTGAACGCGGACCGGGACCCAGCAGCGCGGTCGCACCGCTGACGGGAGAACAGGGCTGTCACCGGTGAAATGCGGTGTGACAGAATGGAGAGACGTCGCCCGGCGCCCTCCGGGGAGCTGCCTCTGCGGCGGAGATAGGACTGTCGCCCCGCCGGCTTTTGTTCCTCCCGGAGCGACTTCCCGCCCCGGTTCCCCCAGCTCCTGGAAGAGAGCGTGCTGGCCTAAAAGTTTTAGTCAATTACGTGTAAGTGTACACATGTATTTTTAAATCCACAACACCCCCCAGCATCTTTAAAAAAAAAAGTATTTAAAGACCTTAAAGCTCCTAACATCCTCCCTTCAAGAATTCTCCTGATCTTAATACATGTAAATGTTTACTTAAAGGTAAGCAAAGGTGTGTAGCAGAATTCTGACCCTTTGGGCAGATTTTAATACACAGAAATTTTCCGTGGCAATTCTATTATTCATTGAATACAAACTATTGTGGAAAATGAACGTTGACAGCAGATCTCCAGGTGTCTCTGCGAGAAAAAAAAAATGCGTTTATTCAGGTTGTAAATGTGTAGTAAATCATAATGGCATTTGATATGTCCCAGTTACATATAAGAACCAACACGCACCTCCATTTACACTATCAAAATCTCTAGATAGCTTCTTGCGAAATTAAGGTTCCCAATTATGATTTCAAACAACTCCCCACCTAATTGTTGGTAGAAATCTTATCGCTCACTTTCTTATTTCTACTGGTGCAAATAATTGAGGATCTCAAGGAAGAAAACTCTTTGTTTCTCTGGGAGAGATGTTTTAGTGCTGGATTGTGTGTGTGTGTGTGCGTGTGTGTGTGCGTGTGTGTGTGTGTGGTTAGCAAGTATATTCTTTATAGGCCAGACCCATTATCCTCCATTGAAGGAAGGTAACTTTGAATGTTGCTGTTCTGTTTTGAGCTATTTTGTCCACTTCAAATATTATCTTAAGTGGAACCCAGACGATACAAATGTTCCTTTGGCTATCAGATCAAGGGTACAATCGATGATGCTGTAGCTAATAGGAAAACTTAATGTACTGCTCAGTTCCTCGTAAAAAATATTCCCGAAGAAACTTGACCTGGGATGAGCCTAAAGGCTCTCTTGATTTTATAACTCTGTAAAGCTTTTAGATGGAAACATAATCAGTATGCCTGAAATTTATGGACTCAATAGACTGAATGTGAATCCTTTCTATAAGGCAAGGCTTATCCTCATAGATAAAAGTATGTTACTGAGGTACATTCTGAAGAATACTTTAATAGGAGAAATGACCTTACAGCAAGTTCTCTTAGCTCTCCATCAATGAAGGAAAGGATAAGGTCTGCTTGAATAACAGCAACAACAACAAAAAAAATTCATCCTCTAACAATATTATAGAGGTGTGCCATGTGATATAGCTCATCTCCACACTTAAAGGATAGCATGCACAATAGACTAAGCACAGAACGTGTGGAAGTGCATGTGAGCCATATAAATATATGTAATAGATATGGATAGAAGGCATCGATTGTGTCCTTATCCTGTAAGCGGTGATGGATTTGAACTGATCCCTGCACACTGTTTCACTGGTAACCAAGGGAAACAAAGATGGCTCTTTAGCATCAGAAATTCAGTCTGTGGAAGTGCAAACAGAGGAAGCTTAAATGCTTCTGTGGAGGCAGAAAGGAACCCACACACACACATAAATACTCATTTTTGCACACACTCACTGTGTATGTTTTTATTTAATTCTTTCTAGGTAACCGGGTCATTGCAGAAACCATCAAAAATACCCATTCTGTCTAGTTTATATTCTCAGCTAAAAGGGATTCTTTACTTGTTTCCTTTTGTTCTTAAGTGACTGTGGCTGTTCTGGAATGATCTTATGAAAGGCCCTTCCTCACCCAATAACCGTGGCCTATTAATTAGGAACCTGTGGGACCTTTGAGAGTAGACCCTCCAGACAGGTGGGGGTGGGGAACAAAGGCTCCAGGAGGCCTGTTGCTGATTTTCAAAATAACCTCTCTTGGTTCTGGCCACAAGGTTTACTTTAGAGACTAGGTTTTAGTTGAGGAAGGAAATAAGACATCAAGAGAAAGAAAATTAAAGTTTGTAGCCTCGCTTATGTTTTCACATTTAGTATTTCACAATAATTAAGATTGTGTGTGAACCTAGCTTTGAGAATGTGCCATTTGACCATTTTGAGCCGTACTACTTTGCTTGTATCTTTCGCTTATTCTCAGAGTCTCAGTCTCCTCATTTGTAAAATGGGTTCAACAGTAGTACTGTAGGGACAGGGGTCCTCATAGGTAGGGAAAAGATAGGGTAAAGGCCTCGTTAGACGTTATTAAAAATTAATAGACAAGTTTGACCTCTATAGCTAGACTCTAAAAGCCAGACAGCTGTCATCAAATAGTTGAGAAACAGAAAGGCAGCTAGATTTTAACAGTTAAGGAGACAAAGGCAGAGAGACTCAGGGAAGGCCCCAGGTGATCTGATTAATATAAAGAACACAAACTTCCCCTTTATTTGATCCTTACCTCTACGTAACCGGACCCTAAGGTACCGGACCATAAGCTTTCCCTCTGCCAAAAAACAAAGGTCACAGGGCTGAGGGAAATTGAGGCAGAGGTGACAAACCAGCCCAAGAGCCAATGAGATTCCAAGGGCCAACCCAAAGGAGAAAACCTCAATAAAAAGGGGCAAGAAAGAAGGGCCCATGAGTATTCGCTTTTGAATGCTCCCTACTCATCGAGTAGCTGTCTATCATCTCCTTTTCCCCCTTTTTCACCACTTTTAAATAAATCATTTTCTAAATAAATTGTCTTCTCTTAAATTTAAACTCGGTTTCTTTAATTCTTTACTGCGGCTGGGTTTACGATTGCCGGGAAATAAATTTTCTTGCGGGGCAGCAGGTCACAATCCACCTCCGGACATAACAGTGCCTACTTCACAAGGTTTTGGAGAATTAAATCAGATGAAGCATGTAAAAGCACTTTTCGAAGTGAAAAGAGCTACACAAATGTTAGTCCTTTTTATCACTTGTAATTTTTCCATTAAGATTATCTCAGAAATGTCAGATTTAATTTTGGAACAAGTTAATAAAAGCTTATTTAAATTTAAAAAAATATATATGTATTGGTTTGGGCAGTTCCGGGGAATTGAACTTCAGGGCCTTCCATATGCTAGGCAAGTGTTCTACCACTAAGCTACATCCCCAGTGCCTCTAAATTCTTACTCTTAATGAGAGACTATTATAAATTATATAACATGTTCATACTATCTCTCTAACTTGTAAGCAGGAAAAATGAACTTTGAAAGAAAAAAAAATGAGAAATCTAGAACAGAACATGGCTAGTCTCAGATCCACAAGTTCTGTTTCCACAGTGCCATGACAAGCACTGTTCTCAGCAGCATGGCGAGCCCTTCCCAGCTTCCCACAAGGAGAGACGTGTAGAGCCAGCAACCAGAAGCGGAAAGCTAGAGTGTTTCTCCTCCTCTTGCCTCGGGGATGTTTCTGACAGTACCAGCTGCAGGTCCCCTGTTGGACTGGTCTGTCATGGTTCCAGCTTTGTTCACGCCACCTTCTCCCTTTGTCCCTCCAACCTAGGGGAGGAGGCAGCTTCCTGCTGTTACTAATCTCTGAGTTGCATGTTTGGTTTCCCAGGTCTGCTGTCACCAGTGTGACCAATTCTCTATACCATTTTACCTCTGTTTTAGAGACTCAGAATAGTTTCTGTTTTCTTAGTGAAACACATTGCTGTACTCATGCCTTAAAGATCCTTGAGGGGCAGACAACAGAAACTATCTATGACCAGTTTATGCAAAATGAAGAAAGTACTTAGTGAAATTTCTTCAAAGCAGTAAACCAACCAAGTCTCAGGAAGAGCAGGAATCCATGGGATCTGCGGCCTATGAAGTGGTGGTTGCAGGCCTTCCGTAGTTGCTGTCAGTCTCTTTGCTTCTCTGTTCCAAATTTAAATTCCTGAGAGATGCTGTCTCAGTGCTACTACCCTTGACCTAATCATCTGGTTGATGGTGGTTTTCCAGAACAGCGGCCTTGGCATCACCTGAGAATGTGTTAGGAATGTAAATATTGGGCCACACCCACAGAACAAGTGGAAAATAAACTTTAGGGACAGGTCCCACAATGCAAGTTTTACTAGGTCTTCTAGCTGATGGACTTGTGACGGGTTTCAAGCCTTGATTATAGCAAAGATGGTGTTGCTCAGATGTGATCACCCCGACCAAGCCCTGTGCGTCCTAGCAGCTTCACGGAGAGTAGGGGGCGTTGTAAACCTGAAGGCGACATCAAGTGGTGTTGGGTAAAGCTGGTAAATCTGTCTCGGTCTTGATGGTAAAATTTGGTTTATTTTGTAAAATTCAGCACCAGCTGTTCAATTTAGTCACTGAAGGGTGTTTAGAAAAAGTTCATGTCACTGGATTTAATTGCAAACTCAGAAACACTAAACGACAAGACAAGAGAGACAATCACACAAAAATACAGACTACACGGGTCAGGAACAGGAAGACGGAAGTGCAAATGGCTGTAGCCACTCAAAACTCTCCGGACAATCTCAGAGCAGCTGCTGGGCCTTCAGAAACAGCACTTCTCCTCTATTATATCTTGGCTGCTGTCTGTATCAGCTTCTTCATAACTGGCCTGTCTTTCACCCATCTAGGAGATGCTCTACCTAATTCTGTAACCACAGGCACCATGTGCTTACTTAATTTTAAATTAATTAAAATTGAATAAATTGTTAAATCCCAGTTCCTCAGTGTCTTAGTTACTGTTCTCTCGTTGCTGAGACAAAATACCCAATACCCAAAGTTAAGGGAGGAAAGGTTTATTTGGTTTATAGTTTGTAGAGGTTTCAGTTCATAATTGGCTGGCTCCAAGGTGGCATGGCATAGCAGACAGACAGCAAAGCAAGCAAGGGACAGGCAAGCCTCTTTCTGTCCTTTATGTCTTATCCAGGCTACCTGCCCTTCATGCTAGCACCCTTAAACCTAGTATTACATCCTTGATCCCAGCAGAACCATGCCAAACCAATCAGTGGACTAATTTAGTAATCACACACTCTAGATTCAGCCACCTCTGAAAATGCCCACCTATGACTGCATGAGGCTTGGGGAAACATCTAGACACAAACCATAACGCTCAGTTGTAACATTAGACATAATTGATCAAGATCCACACAATGGGCATCACAGATATGGAGTATTTCCATCATTTTAGGAAGTTCTTCTGCACAGCACTGCTTAACACTGTTTCACTCATGAATTTTTATTCTGTTCATGCTAAAACCCACTCTTTTTCTCTGTCTTACCCAGGTCAAATTCCAGAGATCAAGTACAGGAATATATCTGACAAGAAGATATCATAAAGCATTACCATAAAGGAACATAAAGAAATGAGAATGACTATGCTCCAAGAAGACTTTATTTACAAAAACAGTGGACTGGCCTACAACCCCTGCTACCCAGTCTTAAGAATTAATAAGCCATGTGTATTAGGAATCTCTAGAGGAGCAGAATAAATAAATATATATTATATATATATAATATATATATATATAAAATTATGCAAGGGGAAGAAACTGGAGACCATATCCAAGGGCAAGGACAAAGCTATAGCTCTTCCTGGCTCACTTCCTTCTTTCCCTTTTTATTCCAGCCAAGCTACAAGCCTATTGGTTGGTGCCACCCACAACAGGGATGGGTCTTTTCATATGTTTGCTGACCTACACATCAGTCATCCACAGACACACCCAGAATTGTGTTTTACCAGTCTGCCTAGGTGTTTCCTAACACATTAAGGTTGACAAATCATCATTAATGGCCATGCCATGTCTACATGTAAAAATATAGAGGAAGCTCACAAAAATGGCATTAAGAAAAAACAGTATATATTATACAATTACATAAAATTTTTGAAAGAAGTAAAACTAGCAATAGTGTTAGAACACAGAATAACAGCTTCAGGGGAGAGTGATAGGAATAAGCATGAGTAAGGTCTGTGGGGTCCTGGTATTACTCGAATTTTTTATCTGGGTGCTACTGGTACATGAAAATTTATCATGTTGCACACGTTCAATTTGTGCGCATTTATTTATGTACTTTATATGAAAACAAGATATTTATACAAATTAAAAACTAGGCCAGATTATCAAGGCTGTTCCCACAAAAAAATTGTCTTATCGCTGTGAGTCCTAGGCAGAACCCAATTCCAGCAGAGTTGCCATGAAGCACCACTGAGTAAAGGAAGCTTCCAAAATTCCCCATGAAGTGGCAGACTGGCTCCAGGGCTTCTCCTACTTTACCCCAGTAGGAACGACTCCTAGACGCAGTAGGTCCTCAGTTTGAGCCTCCGTGCTAGGGAAGTTCAGCCAGCCAGGAATTTGAGTGACTTCACCTAATGGCACTCAACTAGGAGTGTAGCCAAGTAGATAAATGGAATCTCTGCGCTGTACCCAAACAGAACCCATGATCTGTGACCACTACAAATATGTCCTGTTAGCAGCTGAAGCAGGGTCACCTTCCCCTTCCTGGCCTGGCTACTTTTTCTTCAGTCTTCTCAGAACTCCACTGGCTGGTCGGCAGTCAGCTTCTGCTTGTGTTGCCTCTGTTCTGGAAAGTTCTCTACAAAGTTCCTAAGTTTCTCCAGGGGATGATCTATGCTCTTACTCTGAGAATAACAATGGTGTTTGAACAAGGATTTGGACTAAAAACTGTGTGAACCCACACACAGGCACACGCATGCACACACGCACATACACACACATACACATTCTTTTGTGTATTTCGATATCCAAGTTTTTTAGCTTTACTGATTATAACAGTCATTCATGTTCTTCTTAGAAAATGTTGCCACTTAAAACTTTAAAAATCATCTGTAAACATACAAATCAGACAGAAACAGTTCTCTCCCACCTCTTTCATTAATTTTTCAAAAATGTCATCAGCATTTAATGCCTATTTTATTTTATTAGGTAAAGGTAACCGTTCCTAATCATTCATCTATCATAGAGCAAATCATTTCTAATTTTTTGGCATTATCAATAATGTTGATGTGCATCCTAGTTCAAAATTTGTGAGCATTCACGATTATGTGTTTAGCGGTAAAACTACAGGGTAGGAGAAAATAAATGCTTTTAATTTTAAATTAATTGCTGAGTTGCCCAGAGCCTATTTGTAATTATTTATAGATGTTGTGGTTGGTGTTTCCTAATAGCCCACATAGGTCTGACATCCTCTGTAAGATAATTGAATCACATCTTGAAAGCAACTTAAACTGTTTGAGACAAATTCTAATAATGTTAATGGGCCAGTTCAGGGAACCGTCAGGGAGGAATGAGTGTCCAAGGGAAAAGGAAACATCTTGTGCTATGTGTGGTTATTTAGCCCTCTGGGACAAACAAGGTACTATATGCTAGTTTGCTAGGACTGTTGTATCAGACATCACAGAATCTCACTGCCTTCCAGAGGCAAGGAGCCCCAAATCAATCCTGTTGGCAGTGTGGGTTCCTTCTGAGGCATGTGAAGGAAGGCTGTATTCTGGGCCTTTCTTCTTGGCTTATTGGTAGGCATCTGCTTTCTGCACCTTGTCATATCATCTTCTCTTTATGCATGTCTGTCTCTGTGACCAAATTTGCCCTTTTATAAAAGGATTCTCTGTAGTTCTTGGATTAGAGGACACCCTAATGGCCCCATTTGAACTTGATTAGGTTTCTAAAGATCCTATTTCAAAATAAGGTCACATTCTAACATCCCGGGTGTTAGGACTTCAGCACACAAATGGGGGGGGCAATTCAACCCACAACATCAATAAACTTGAGTAAGAGAAAATGTACTTATAGTCTCACATGATATAGACATGATATAGTCTCATGTCTTATAGACATGATATAGTCTCACAGGTGGCAGAGCAGTTGAACCAAGTCTGAAGACAGCAACTGGAAATAAAGGAAATAAGGACCAAGTCTAAAGACAGCAACTGTAAACTCTGCAAGAAGAACAGACACACACGATGTAGAGTACTGCCTGAATTCTCTGGAAGACTTGAAGCTGCCTGTTTTGGGGTGTGAAGACCAGTGTCTCATTTCCAGGTACACACTCCTGTCACTCTTGGTCAGATGAAGGCTCCAGTGACTTTCCACTGATAGGAATTCCCTGGCAGTATACTTGAGACAAACCACCCCAAGTTAGCTTTCAAAATATCCCCTACTGAGGGTGTCATACAATTTCCATTTCCTTTTTTCCTTTAAACACCTAATCTCCACATGGGCTTTTTAACCGTAGCGTGGGCAGTTGATGTGTGGCATAGCTTTGTATAAAGGTAAAGATCGCCTGGGCAATCATTCAATGGAGAGAAAGAATTTTTTTTTTTTTTTTTACTTTTTTGGTTTTTTGTTACCCTCTTTGCTGGGAATTATCCTGGCAGATGTATTTGCCTTTGTGGCAGAGATATTACGATGTGTAGGATTTGTATAAGAGTCTTGTTTCACAGCGATTGTGCTAGCACTTAGGCAATGGATTTGGATATTAAGGATGACTTTAGTCCTGTCTTACATGAGCACCTTGTGATGTGGAATTTCTCATGGAAAGTCACACTTCAAGACAATATGTCACAGCACATTATCTTTGTGAGAGTATTTTTCTCTTCACCAAACTGTGATTGTAACCTTTTTCTCTTGGGTTGTCTATAGCCTCTCCCTGTGTTACAAGCTCCTAAAATAATATTTTGGGTTGTCAGAAGACTAGCTACCCAGTTACAGTGGGAGGGAGCTATTGGAATGTTTTATTCTGGCTCCGCTTTCCAACAAGTGACACGTTTTCTTCTCTAGGATTTATGTTATTGTTTCAGAAAATTACACTCATTTAAATCTAAGCATAGGGCTGGGGATTTAGCTCAGTGCTTAGGGTGTTTGCCTCACAAGCATGAGGCCCTGAGTTCGATTCCCGGTACCAAAAAAAAAAAAAAATTCTAAATCTAAGCATAGTTAAAACAAGCAAAATAGAACCCCGTTAATTTTCACACATGCGAAACAGTGACTCTGAATATCAGGGTCATCTCCCTCTTGACTTTTGCATGTAAATTAACTGTACTTGAGGCCACCCCACCTCTGTTATAAGCCCACTAGAATGTGTGACTTGAGTAGCTTTCAGTAAGATCAACGTGAGGGCAGCAACCCCTCAGTAAACCCAGGGTCAGAGATGGGCTAGGATTTTAAGAAAATTTGTTTTCAGTAAGCATCATTTCAGGGAATCTTTTTACAACACGTATCTCTACCATTACAGTTTGGAACTTAAATGCCCCCTAAAAATACCTGGCAAAGTCTCGGTCCCTGGCTGTGGTGCTAATCAGGAAGTGATGGAGTCTTTAGGTGGTGGCCCTAGAGGAAGGAAGTTAGGTCACTGGTGTGAGACCTTTGGGGGGACATTGGTACCCACCCTTCCTGTTTCACTTTGCTTCCTGTCTGCCATGAGGCAAGCAGCTTTGTCTGCCGTCCCCTCCAACTGCTGCATTAGACCGCGCTGCCCAAAGCGATGGGCTCAAGTCACTGTGGAGTAGGACCTCTGACACGAACAGCCAAAATAAGCCGTTTCTCCTTTTGGGTGGATTTCCACAGGTATTCTGCCACCTAGATGAAGAGCTGGCTAACACACCCCCTTAATATGCAGCAAGAGTTCCCTTCCTATTCGAGGTAGATCTGCATTCCTGGGTTGGTAGGCCACAGAGCATTGCCTCAAGAAAACTCACTGTCGAATTCCGGGAGTTTTATGAGCCAATTGTTAAACATAGCCAGTTTTAAAAATTAAAATGAGTAACTATATTAAATGACATATATTGAAAATAAAGGCAATCAATATGCAAAGCTCATCACTTGATCATTTTACTATATTTACTCTTATCTGTGTTCTTGAGGTTCCCTCTGAATCTGAACTGGTAGCAATTAAGCCATCAGGATGTCCTGTGTACATCTCTTCCCAACTCCACATGCAGTGACGTCACGTGGGTAGTTCGAAATCAGTCTTGGTGGGAGGATGTAACCACAGAAGTCTGCAAAGCCTACACACTGGGCCTTCCTCCACATGCTTCCTAGCTGTGAAGCATTTCTGTCATCTCCATTTTCTTCCTCGCATTTGTAATGAAGGGAATCCCTCCTCTAGCTGCTGTGCAGTGTGGGGCATTTTTCTCTTGTGACTTTCTTCTGCTTTTGAAGTTCTGAAAGGAAGATCACAAGCACGTGTCATAATCCCCGCTGTGGGCAGAAGTAAGCAGGGCATTAGAGTATGAGCAGAGAAGAGCCCCATTCCTTGCAGGGCTCAGAGGCTGCACATGTCTCCTCAGAGGGGAAAGAAGAACCTGGGACAGGTTTGGGAGACAGAGGTTTTGAGCCAGGGAGAGAAGGAAATCAGCCGGGGGCTGTTATAAAAGTGTCGGATGGAACACAGGGAGAGGTTTGAAATAACTCCTCTAGCTCCAAGCTTCACGACCGTACAGCAACTTAGACCAGGACCCCGCATGCTGTACTTAAAGAACATTTTCAAAATAATATTAAAGATGATGCGGAGAGTTTTTTAAAATTAAACAAAATGTTTTCATATAAATGACTGGGGCCGGAGATTTAGCTCAGTGGTTAGAGTGCTTGCCTAGCAAGCACAAGGCCCTGAGTTCGATCCCCGGCACCACAAAAAAAAAAAAAAAAGATTGTTGTTTATATGGGAGTTCATAGGTTAATCATCTCCAGAGTAACAAAAGCAACTTTATTAGAAGCATAAGGCTATTAGGAGGATGGAAACTCTATCTATTCATCCATCTATTTATCAATCCATCCATCTATCCATCTACCCATCTATCTATTGATAGTTTATATTTTAAGATTTAATCCATTCTGTGCTAACTTTTCCTGCTTGCATTATAGAATTGTTTTTCTCTTAAGAAAAACATTAGTATGTGTTATGCCTTGTGTCTAGATGTCCCTCAAAGCCTCACGGGATCGTAGGTGGGCCTTTTCAGAGGTGGCTGGATCTAGATGTGCGATGCTGGGATTAGGGATGTGATGCTGTGGTTGATTCACGGTGGGAAGCTCGGATTGAGGCTGCCCCACCAAAGGGTGGGGAGCCTGGACAGAATATAAGGGGCAGAAAGAGGGCTGCCGTTGCTGCTGCTGCTTCACTACTTTGCTCCCTTCTGCCTGGTGAGAAGCGCTTCTTTTCTGCAATGCCCCTCTACTGTGCCACCCTGCCTTGGAGCCAGTCAACTATGGAGCGAAACCTCTACAGACTGTGAGCTAAATAAAACTTCCCTCCTTTAACTTTGCATGTCGGGTATTTTGTCTCAACAACAAGAAAAGTAACCAAGACAGTGTTGTAGGCCTGTTGCCTCCTGCCTGTAATCCCAGCAGTTTAGGAAGCTGAAGCAGGGGGATCACGAGTTTGAGGCCAGTCTGGGCAACTTAGTAAAACGAAAACTAATAAAAGGCTGAGAATATAGCTCAGTGCTAGACCAAAACAGCAAACGCATCTCAGAGTAGAGATGAGCTACAGCACTGACCCCTCTAGTCTGAGGTCTGCATGGTGGGACCAGAGCAGTCCCTGCACAGCTTGTCCCTCTCCTGAGACTGTGAGCTCTGACCGGGGTGAATTTGTCCTCACATTGCCCTCTCCTCTGTACGACCTGCTCTCCTTGCAGCGGGTCTGTCCTCCCACGAGGCCGCCATTCCCTCATGACACTGCATTCTCCACCATGCGCCTTCCCAAGTCTGCCTGAACCGAGAAGCGCTAGAGGCCAAACGTTGCTTGCTCCCTCCTCCCTCAGTCACAGTCCATCCAGACACTTTTTGTTTTTCCAACACTGCTTATCTCAAGTGTCATCATACAAATCACAAATGTGTACATGGCAAACACCTAATTTTACAGAATCATTTGAATTTATTAATCTATCTATTCATCCATCTATTTATCCAACTTTTGAACATTTGAATTTTTAGGAATCTTGCAAATACAAATTATCTCTAATTGGTAATGTGTTGTGAAATTAGAAAAAAAAAGTTTTATGTAAATAAAAGTCAGTCGTTTGTTATTTCATTTTCCCGTGTTCCTTTTTCCAACTTCCCATATATCTTTGTTACTGATTTCTAAGAGACCATTTATGATTAGATACACTAACAGTTTGTTATGCACTGCAAAGAAATGCCATGTTCCCCCCATATATTTTATATTTCCGTTGTGCAGAAGTTATACACTGACATATAATCATGTTCTGTTTTATGGGAAAACAATCGTAAGGCAGAGTAAGAGCTGGGGTTGTTGGGATAGAGAGGAGTGAGAGAAGTCCACTGGAGGCCTACTTTTAATAAACTGCTTAATCCTTAAAAATGTATTTGTGATTTTCACAAACTCCTCCCTTTGACCCACAGATTTTCCTGAACTGATCAAAGCTGGATTTTAACTGATCTTCATTCCGATGCTTGCCTACTGGTGTATGCAGCCACAGAAAAACAAATGTCTCAATATTAAATTTGTGTGTGTGTGTGTGCTGGGGATCAAACCCAGGACCTTATGCTTGCTAGGCAAGCACTTTAACCACTGTGCTAAATCCCCAGCAATATTAAAGGTTATAATCCTCTAAACTTTTTCAGATTAGATTTTGAAAAAAATCTCCTTATTTCCCATAACAGATTCTTATGGGAACTGTGGTGCTCTTAGACCTAAAAGGAGAACAGTGTGAGGTGAACTGTGTGATTGCGTGTGTGTGAACACACACATGTGCTGCGATAGGTGACAGATGAATGTATGCACGCATAAGATATTTATCATTTTATAAAAACTCCGTTTGTAGTTAAATACACAAAGAATTGCAATGGGGTCTAGTTTGGCCCAGTTTAGGAGACACGTCTAACTCAGTTCTAAAATCCATACTCAAGCCTAAAATCCTTTCTGTCCAACTATTCCCTTCCTAGACCAAGGTCTTCCTCCTGTGAGTAGCCCACGTGTATCCTATTTATGATTCTAATCTCATTGCTCATTTTTCTCCTTGCTAAATATACACAGTACTTGCCTAAATTCTCTATAAAACAGTTATCTTTAGGTGCTTGCATTGCCTTTTACAGCTGTTGTTCAGAGCTAACCAAAACTCTATTTTCATCTCAGAGATCAGCCTTTACTCACTAGTAATAAATGTTCGTCAATTAGCAATAAACATAATCATTAATGAAAAGACACAGACACTGATGAGCAGTCAATGATTGTAAGCAAGAGGAGACAGCCCTGATGAGGATCGTTGTGGTCGTCTCTGATGCATGTTAGATCTACCTCTTGCATTCATGGTGGGTAAAACATAGAATGCAACCTAGCTGCTGACCTTGAGGAATGGAGAACAAAAAGATAAAAGTAAGAGTGTATCTCTTGTTTCACTACAAGGAATTTCACTGGGGGAAGGGAGAGAAGGTTAGAGAGAGACATTTCTGAGACAAAACCATCCTGTTTAGACTAAAATGAAAGAAAAAGGAGTGACCACTTTCCACTTGAATTTTTTGCTAGGAGACACCTTCTTGCTGTTCATTTTGAATCACTGCTGACAGGCAGAAATACAACAGCTACAAGCTGTGTAACTCTCAGATTTTCTACTAGCCACATTAAGCAAGTACAAAGAGAGGAGAGATGGGGAAAGGCTGATCAACAGATTTAAAGGTAGACTTAGAAGGAAGTAAGAAGGTCTGACAGGCTGTTGCACAGTAGAGGAATATAGATAGCGATAATGTGCTGTAGGCTCAAAAAGCTAGAAGAAAAGATTTTGAGAGTTTTCACCATAAATAAATGATACACGTTTGAAGACAAAGGTATAGCTAATCTGATTTAAACATTACACAAGGTATGCATATATCAAAACATCACATGGTAGCTGTTATGGCTCGTATCTAGATGTCCCCACAAAGCCTCATGCACTTATTGGTGGGCTTTTCTGAGTTGGCTGTATGTACGGGATGTGACACTAGGATTAAGGGTATGTGGTATTAAATTCATCCACTGATTAGAATCAGCATATTTCTGGTTGTGGCTGAAGACAGAAGCCCCACCCTGGGTGTGGGTGGCACCACTCAAAGGCTTGTATCTTGGATGGGTTAAAGGGGAAGTGCAGCCTCGTCGCTGCCACTTGTCACTGCCTGCCTGCCCTGCCATGGACTGTTTCTCCTCTGTGATGCTCCGCTGCAATGCCAACCTGCCTTGGAGCCTGCTGACTATGGACTGAAACCTCTACTACCTGAGCTAAGATAACCTTTCCTCCTTTAACTTGGGGTATTTTGTCTCAGCAATCAGAAAAGTAATGAAGACCATAGCCATTAATATGTACACTTTTTATGTAATAGGTAATTTTATTTTAAAAAAAGGCTAGAATTAGATCATATTTGCTTAACCTCAGCAAACTTCTACAGTTTGCCCTATTCTTGAGTTGATTTTTTTTTTTTTTTTTTTGTGCTGGGGATCGAACTCATGGCCTTGTGCTTGCTATGGCCTATGGCCTTGGCCTTGCTCTACCACTTGAGCTAAGTCCCCAACCCTGAGTTGATTTTGTTTAAAAAAAAAATACAATTAAAGTAAGCCAGCCAGGCAGGGTGGCACATGCCACTTGTAGCTAGTGGCTACCAGAAGGGGAAGTGCAGGTCTACAACAGTCTTCTGAGGTGCTCTGTGGGTACCATAAGATCACTTTTACTGAGGATGCGGTACTTCCTGTTTTTCTTTTGTTTCTACTTGCCGTAGCCAGAAATTGGTTGGAAGAAGCAAAGGAATAATTTCTTTAAACTTTAAAATTTTTTTCTGAAGAACAGCTTAAGTAAAGATTGTTATCATCTGAGGTATTTCAGGACTGAAGAGGGTCTTTTGTCAAAACCAGACTTCCTTGGGGATGGATTAGAAGCATTCTCTGCATTCTAGGGAGTTCGATTTATGATCTTGCCCACTCTTCGTCCATTTGGAAGTTCTGGGCTTGACTTTGTGCACAGTCTTCTCTGTGGTTTGGATTGACAGAAATTCTCTGACCTGGGCTATTTTTCCTCCTATATCTAGGATTACCTAGAGATAATTCATTCTGGAAGCATTTCCTTCTGTCTCTGGTCCTTGTTAAGATGCAAATCTTCAGCTTCCAAAGGACTATAACTGCTAATGGTAGCTTCCATTTCCCTGGTGTTTGGACTTTTCGAAGCAAGCAAAAGGGAGCCAGCGTGCACCCTACTCCTCATTGTTAAACCAGCACTTCAATGAGGAGTCCAAGTTTCTGTATGATTACAGTACCTGATGATCAGTGTCTGGCAAAAACTTTCAAAGTTCAGCATGCATAGGAACTGGTGGAGGTGCATGTTACTGCAGATGCCAGGGCCTCCTGCCTGAGGGTCAGGCCTGGTGTGGATCTTCTTTATCTGACAAGCACTGAAGCTAATTCTGAGGCAGATGCCTTCCTCTCCAGAATTCGGAAATCCTTGTGGGACTGGAACTGGGTGCCCAGAGATGGAGCTCGGCTCTGTGTCATCTCTTGCGTTTCATTGTGTTTTTTTGTTTGTTTGTTTTTCTGTACTGGGGATCGAACTCAGGGCCTTGTGCTTGCTAGGCAAGCACTCTAACTACTGAGCTAAATTCCCAGGCCATCTCTTGCATTTTGGTAGGAAATTGTGTTTCAGGTTCTTTTTGACCATCAGAGTGTTTCCCTGGGAGGATGAAACTCAGAATGTCATTTTGGGGAGAAAGGAGGTGCCAACCAGGTTTTTAAAAGAATAATAAAAGAGATACACAGAAACTAAACAGTTGAATGTTGCCTAAGGTGACATCAGATTTCCTATTGACTGCTATCCTTGCTAGACTTTTCTTTTATGAACTTTATTACTTATTAAAGGTGGCTTTAGGTAAGTTAGAAAAATACAGATAAACAAAAAGAGGGTTATCCACAGACCTGTCACTCAGAAATGTTCGCTTCTTTTTCAAAAAAATGGATTCTAAACATAAAATATGTTTCTATATGCCTTTTTTACCTCAACGATTGTTTCAAGTGTTGATGTAAGTTTTAAAATGTCCACCTCAAAATAGTTTTTAATGATAGTTTTCATATGGAACACCATAATTTAATCAGCCCTCTATTTTGGAACTTCTAAGATTTCCTTTCTTTTCATTTTGGTGAAAACTCAGGATGGAAACTCAGGCCTCATGCATGGTAGGCAAGCACTTGACTGTTGAATTACAACCCCAGCCTTAAGTTGTTTTTCTAACATTGTCTTTTTAAAAATAAAACTATGGTAAAGATTGTTCACAAACAAGCATGTTTTGAGGATGTTTGGATTTTTAATAAAACATAGAAAGCAGAAACTAACAAACTCATTTCACACTACTCAAAATTAACGATTACTAATATTTCAATTTATTTTTTCTCAGCTTTTTCATGCATGTAATCTCTCTCTTTCTTTCCTTCTTTCATTCCTTCCTTCTTCCTCCCTCCCTCTCTCCCTCTTCCCTTCCTTCTTTCCTTCTTTTCTTTTCTCTTTTGGTGGTGGTGCCCAGGGCCTCACACAAACTAGGCAAGTGCTCTATCTCTAAGTTATATCCCCAGCCCTAGAATTCACTGTTATACTCTTGCATAGTATGTGTATTAAAATGTTTAGAGACTCCTTGTTTTTTTACATAAATAATATATTGTCTGCGTATATCATTGTGCAGTTTTCTTTTCTCATTCTGTAATATTTTTGAGATCCATTCCTAGACAGTTATCTATAAATTGAGGTTAAACTCTTTTCAATTTTTATTAGCTAAACATGCACTAACATACAATTATCTTGTTATATTCTTAGAAATAATTCCTATCTGTGCGAAGCCTATATTTTAAGACTTTCAAACTATGTTTTGAAAATTTCATCTGGAAATTTGTAACTATTTTTACTCTTGATAAATCACGATAAATCAACAATTTCTCCACATTTTTACAAAACTGAATTATTCATTTTAATATTTTATTGCAAACTAATTAGAGACAAAAAGTGCACATTGTTTTAATTTTTTATTTCATCGCACTGGCAAGGGTAAATATTTTTCTTTAAGATATTCATATTTCTTCTTTCTCAGAACACAGTTTATGACAGTAGCAAATTTTAGGGGCTGGGGATTTAGCTCAGTAATTAGAGTGCTTGCCTCACAAACACAAGGCCCTGAGTTTGATCCCCAGTACCAAAAAAAAAAAAAAAAATCATATTGGGGTATTCTTTTTATTTACCCACTGTCATACAATATAGAAACATCTTCCCAGTTTTACTACTATTTTATGTACTGCAATTTTGTTATATATAATTTTGGGTATGTAAATATTAATGTTTCCATCATACTTCCTGTCTTTTTTGTTGTTGTTGTTGTTGTTTTGAGACAGGGCCTTGCTATGTATTTTAGGCTGGCCTTGAACTCTCTATGCAGCCCAGGCTGGCCTCAAACTCACACAATCCTTCTGCTTTAGTCCCCCAAATTCTGGGATTACAGGAGTGCACCACAATGCCCAGCTTTCTTTCTTATTTAAATAACTTATTTCTTATCTTAAATAGTATGTTCATTATAAAATAATTAAGATGCAAATAAAAGAATACCCCAAAGTATAAATAAACTGCAAAATAAAAGATCGATAATAGGAAGGAGGGAGATCTTTTTCAAATAGGAAGGGGAATAAGTGATGGCAGGAGGAGGGAAAAGAGATTTTAAAAAAAGAGTTGAAGAAAAAAATGGAAATAGAGCTTTTGCAAATGGAAAAGGGAACACGAGTTGGAGGGAACAGGAGGGACAGGAGAGAAAGTGTCCAAAAAAACAAATTAAGATGTTTTATGTACTTGTAAAAGTCCACACAATAAATGTAACCTTATGTACTCCAAACATGTACTAATAAAAAGATCAATTTAAAACATGTAATTTTACCACCTAGAGATAAGAATTATTAACATTTTAAAGTATGTCCCTCCAGATTATGTCTATGCATATATAATGGTCATGTAACTGTTTTACAAAACTGAAATTATGTAGGACATACCATCTTAATTTTAAAAATTTAAATGTCATTAAGTCTTCTTATGACTCATCAATTATAATGCTGCAGAATATTACATTAGAAAATGTACCACCATTTATTTAGTCACTCTCTTATTCTCGAACATTTAGATTGTTTCCAAATGTGGTTACTTTTGGAAGAATCTGCCTGGTTCCTTTACAGGACAAGCAATATTTCACACAGTCCCTTTCTAAGGCAAGAAAGTACACTCTGAACAAATGTTGAGTCATGCTAGGACTGGAAATTTACATCATCCCGATGTATGGAATTATTGTAATTTCTTCCCTCTGGGACCTCGGAAGTTCCAGCGAGTCACTTAGACTTGAGCCTGAAGGATTTCCTCCATCCCCTGCAAGTCCTCGGGCGCAGGGCTGTGGGAGCTCCCAGGAAAGCCGCCTCGCACCCTGAGCAGGGGTGAGCGGTGGCCCCTGTAGGTCAGGTGTGATTTCCAATAATCCTGCCGGGCTTGCGATTCGGGGGAGACTATTCTCCAGCTTCGGGTTGCATCAGCATCACCTGAAGGGGTTTGTTAAAATCCAGATCTCCTGGGCTCGACCCTGTAATTTCTGATTGAGGAGGTCAGTGATGGCACCCAAGGGCTGCAGTTTTGCCAAGTCAGCCGGTACTACAGATGCTGCTGGTCCGGGGCCCGCACTGTCAGAACCGCTTGTTGAGGCTCTCTCTCTGCGAGCCACAAGGCTGCAGTCACTTTGCAGCCTAAGCCCCTTTTATGGTTTCCTCCTGTCTGTGGGACAAAGTCCAGACTTCTTGGCACGGCACATAAGTCTCATGCTCCGGCCAGAGCTGTTTCTCTCTAGACTCACTTTCACACCTCTCCCAGCTCCCCAGCTCTGTGTGCAGGAGACCGGCCCGTTCGCATTCTGTCAAAGGCTCTGTACACTCTGACTTCTGGGTAGTCTGGCCGAGTACTGAAGGGTGAAAGGGAGAGAAGTTACGGTGTATTTGCCCTCAGCTCCTTCCCGCACTCTTTTGCTGTAGTGTTGGTCCTCGACCTAAAGTCTAAAGAGCTTGGGATTTCTCTGCAGGTACAGTGTCCACTGAGGTCTGCTCATTTCCGCCTCACTGGACCCATCGAATCAGCAGATCATAATGACTTCCTGCTATTGCTGGTCCCAGGCAGACTCCACCATCTTTTTTGAGTTCTTTAACACTCGCACTTTGTGGACAATCTCTTCATTACGTTTTCTCTAAAGAGGTTACTCTGTGAATGTTCTTTCTCTCTCCTGCTTATACGCAGGCTGGTTGAGGTCCTCGTTTCGCTGTCCAGCCTCCTTTTCCACTAACCTCCTCCGGGGTGTGCACTGGCCAGCCATTCCCCAAGCACCACGCGGTCCACAGTCCCTGGCCTTTGCCTGTGTTTTCCCTGCTGCTGAAAATCCCTTTCCTCTTCTTTATGTGAAACTCCACTTTTCCTCTTTTAATATGTAGAAAAAATATCATTTTCTTAATAAAGATTTTCTTCTTACCCAAATTTATTCCATAATTCTAGGACTCTGTGATTGTATGTATTACATGTATTATCTATAAGTTTTACTGAGACATAGTTCACATACTTTAAAATTCACATACTTAACGTGGCTTAGTATATTCCCAGGGTTTTGCAATTATCACCACAATTTAATTTTAAAATGTTGCATCACTCTAAAAAAAAAATCCCATACTCATTAACATTCACTCCTCATTCTCCAGTTCCCTTAGGTCACAGCAATCACTAATCTACTTTCTTCCTCTATGGTTTTTGCCTATTCTGGACATTTCACATAAGTGGAATCATACATTATGTAGTCTTTAGTGACTAGCTTCTTTTGTGTGTGTGTGTGTTTTCAAGGTTCGTCCACGTTGGAATATGTATCAACAACTCTCATGTACTACAATGTGTTTGTTCATTCATTTGTTAGCATTTTGGTTTTTTCCACTTTTTGTGTATTATGAACAATGTTGGTATATACATTTGTGTACAAGTTTTTGTGTAGACATATGTTTTCAATTATTTTGGTATATACCTAGAAGTGGAATTTCTGGGTCACATGGTAACTCTATGTTTAAAGTTTTGAGGAACTGACAAATTGTTTTCCAAAGTGTCTATATCCCATTTTGCATTCCCATCAGTAGTGTATGAGGATTCTGGTTTTTCCACATCCTGCTCAACAGTCCTTATTGCCTGTCTTTACAATTAGAGCCACCAAGTTTGTGTGATGAGAGTCTCATTATGGTTTTTATTTGCATTATGGTTTTGATTGCATCTAATGACTTGAGAAGGCTGAGCACCCTTTCGTGTGCTTACTGGCCATTTGTATAGCTAGAGGAATGTTTATTGAATAATTCTTTGTAGATTCTGGATACAAATCTCTCATCAGATTTATATGATTGCAAACATTCACTCCCAAAATGTGGGTTGTCTTTCCACTTTCTTGATAATATCCTTTGAAGCACAAAGATGTTTAATTTTAATGAAGTCCAACTTTTCTGATTTTCTTTAGTTGATTTTGCTTTCGGTGTTGTATGTAAGGAACTGTTGTTTTAACCATGGTATATTAGTCTGCTCTGGCTGCCCTGACAAAGTGCCACAGGCTGCCTGGGTTAAAGAGTGAAAATGTATTATCTCACAGTCCTGGAATATTTTATATATAATGTTATTCTGGCACTTATCTCATTAATTTAATTCAATAAAAGGTAAATTCCCCCAGTCTAGGAATTGGTCATCTATGATGATGGAGGTAGAGGATAGTGCTCAACATGAAACAGTATTCATTTACACATACTCATTTAGATGTACATTAGTGTTTCCTTCTGTTAAACATACATTAAATCAGGGAAAAGATAT
Source organism: Hystrix cristata (assembly GCA_004026905.1). Classification (NCBI taxonomy): domain Eukaryota; kingdom Metazoa; phylum Chordata; class Mammalia; order Rodentia; family Hystricidae; genus Hystrix; species Hystrix cristata. Next base: position 27,023 of record PVJO010001631.1, read on the forward strand.
CACTAATTCTTTAACATGAAATAATTTATCAGGCTGAACTATAACAGGAATTCTCAGGAAGGAGATACAGGGCTGATGGGTTTTGATGGGTGAATTAAGGGAAAGAAATATCTTCAGTGTTGGTTTTTCCTGGCTCAGAGAATATCTTGGGTAATTAGAAATGTATTTTCTGGTTTCGAATCCATGAAAGAGGATTCGGAGGAAGAGGAGGAGGAGGAGGAGGAGGACGAGGAGGAGGACGAGGAGGAGGAGAAGGAGGAGGAGAAGAAGAAGAATTTACCCGATTGACAGTTTTATCAAGAAGTAGCTTACTTTTGGAGAAGGCAAAACTTGGGAAATTGTTAGAAGACATTTAGCTATTTGATTAAGATTCAGTTATGGATGCTTAAGAGATAAACCCTGGTTATCTAATTAAAACAGGCATGGCGGTTAACTTTGTGTGTCAGTTTGCCTGGGCCATAGGGAGACCCAGATATTCGTTAAACATTCTTACGGATGTCCCTGTGAGGCTGTTCTAGATGATACTTAACATTTGAATTCGTCTATGAGTGAAATGGGTTCCTATCTTAGTTACTTTTCTCTCATTGCTGAGACAAAATACTCGACACCCAAAATTAAGGGAGAAAAGGTTTATGTGGCTTACAGTTCGGAGAGGTTTCAGTCCACAATCAGCTGGGTCCAGGGTGGCATGGCAGACCGCAGAAGGCAGCAAGGTAAGCAAAGGAGGAGCAAAACAGGGGGTAACCAGCTTCTTCCTGAGCCTTATATCTTATCCAGGCTGCCAGGATGAGGGTGGTGCCAAATCAAACATTGGATTGATTTAATAATCAATCCCAGCATCACACACTCTAGATCCAGCCACCTCTTACCACATGAGGCTTTCGGGGCACATCTAGACACAAACCACAACAGCTCCCCTCTCCAGTGTGGGCAGGGCTTGTTCCACCAACTGGACGCTTGAATGGAACAAACTGTAAGGTTATGGGAAATTTCCCCTCTCTGCCTGGCAGTTTTTGAACTTGGAAATTGGTCTTCCCCTGCACTCACCCTGGAAGTTATACCATGGGTTGTCCCAGTTCTCAGACTTTGGGATTTGGACTGGAATTACCCTGCTGTTCTCCCAGGTCTCCAGTTTGTGGAATTTCTCAGTCTCTGTAACAGTGTGAGCCAATTCTCTATAATAAGTGTGTGTGTGTGTGTGTGTGTGTGTGTCCTATTGGTTCTGTTTCTCCAGAGAGCACTAATACTGAGACAATAACAAATTTTAAAATAAACACAGATGGTAACATGACTACAAAGAACTGTAGCTCTTTCTTAAGTGCAAACACTGATAGGATTTTGGCACACTCCATAGATTCTTTTCAGATTCAGGTATTAGAAACCAAGGCAAATAAATCTGTTTTCCAAATTTTGTCCTTCAAAATCATTTTGGCATTTTTTATCTCACTATAAGTGAGGGTATTTTGGATTGTCTACTAAAACTAATTGTGACACTGTATCTTGTTGGCCCCCTAATTAATTAATCAGTTAAATAAAAATTTTCACATGTGCTTATTTCCATATAAGAGTGACTAATGATTTTATTCTCCTTCAAAAATTGCTGTTTAATATGTGCGACACTTAGGAACAGAGTCTTACCACTTGTCGTCCTGTGATTGTGTGTGCTAAAAGCACTCTCAGGATGGGAAACAACGATTTTCCTCTCTGGACAGAGGAATAGGAATACAGATTTTTCACTTTCCTCAGAACTAACTTTTCCACAGTCATCACAGTTATCTCCCAGTCTGCTGTTTTGAGCATTGAAAATAATTCCCATCCGTAGACTTGTACAAAGAAATGATGCCAGGCATGGTGGCCCAGGCCTGTAATCCCCACACGAGGGAGGCTGAGGCAGGAGGATCACCGTGAGGTCGAAGCTGCCTTGAGCTACATAGTGAGTTCAAGTCCAGCCTGAACTACATGGCCAGACCCTGTCTAAAACATTAAAAAAAAAAAAAGAAAGAAAGAAAGAAAGAAAGAAAGAAAGAAAGAAAGAAAGAAAGACAGAGAGAGAGAAATGAAAATCTGTACCATAGTAACACACTTCACTTTTTGTCTGAGATTATTTTATTTTATCAATTTCTTATCACTTTCTTTGTATGTCAGTTCTCTTGGTTTTGCTTTCAAATTTCTAATTTCCAAAAGCTCTTTTCTTTTTGCTATTTTCAAAACGTTTTGCAGTGTTCTCTTTTTGTTTTACTGTTATCTTCCTGAATCTCAATGATGATATTGATAATGAGTTTTAAAATAATTTCTTTTGCACTGTTTTTAGTTCTTCGAAATTGTGTTTCTTGTTTGTTGGTTTCTTTCTCTGTTTTTTTCAGTCTGGGGCTTAATTTTTCATGTTGAGAGCTTTCCTGGAAAAGTGACAATTGTGGTTGAGAGTAGGGAGCGGGAAAGGGCCTGGGAGGCTCTAGGAATGTTGATTTTCCGGACCCTTCCATCCTCCCTCCCTGGGAATACGTTGGCTGCTCCTAACCTGGTTGGTGTCTCTTTTCCTTCAAGACTCAACTCTGGCATTACCTAGATTTTGGGAGTAGTATCGGTGTCTGGCTCCGGCCCAACACTTTCACATACTCCTGTGCCACAGCATGCAGACTGAGAGCTGCTCCAGATGGGCACCCTGGCTTGGCCTTCCCCGTGTCCTCCATTCCTGTGTGCGCCTTAGTCGCAAACATATTGTTAGTGCCCAGGAATCGTTTGTGGAAAGAATGAATGTCCAAAGGTCAACTTCCAAGATGCACAAATTACCCATTTTATCCTCACAATAACTGTCATTCTGCTCTTTTTTTTTTTTTTTTTTTTTTTGGCAGTGCTTTCTCAATTGTACAAAACTCAGGAGAAACCTCAACGACTGATAAAATATTCAGTAAGTGAATGTATGGATAAGCAAAAGAACAGCCTTTCTATTGTTATATAGGTCGAAAGCAGAGCAGTAAATGGCAGTCGATGAGACTGATGCAGGAAAGAGAAGACCTAGTATGTACCTGGCACGAGGCTAAGGAGGCATTTTTAGAGTTATTTCTCAGAAAGAGTCTACTAATTTACAGTTGAGAAGTTGACTTTAAGAGACATTAAGCAATTTGCCCAAGATCACACAACTGTGTTTTAAAATCAGGTCTTTTTGTGCTTTGGGATGTCTCTGAAGGATCAAGACTTCAGGAAAGGTGCTCACTTTGGTGGGATTTTTGGTACCTGATATGATGCGCCTCCCCCCCAGCCCACCCAACTCCCTGTGCCTACATTTCACCTGCTTATGTACTCTTTATTTACAATGTCGCTCTGCTTTTCAGCCAAACCTTTCAGAGAGCCAGGCGAGGAGCCTTATCAAGTCACTCGGAGCAGAAGCCCCTGGTTCAGTTCTGTTTTCGCCCTGGTGGACCTCTGAGCTGCTGGGGGCATAAAGCCTTGTAAAGGTCAACTTCATGTTGATCAGCAGACTGCTCAGTTAGAGCGATCAGTAAGACATACTGTCTTTTGCTAATGGCTGCATGAAATGGCATTTGTCCCTTTGTATCAAGAAATCAGATTATACTTGTCTGCCAATTGACTGAAATAAAAAAAGCATTTCCAATGGCTATACCTCTTTCACTGCTGCTGTGATTCTTTTGCGCTTAGTACCTAACTGGCAAATAAGGTAAACAGAAAGGGGCATCTTGTCCCCCAACCTGGCCCAGGCCTTACCTAGGCCCTGACTGTGGAAGTAAACTAGGAAATGAACTTGGCAGTTTAAAGAATCGTAAGCGGTACTTCAGATATACAGGAAAATTCTAGAGCTTTTCAAATCAAAACATTTCTCCACTTGGCAGTGTCAGAGAATCATCCAAAGATGTGATTGGGCCCACAAGCATGTGTGTGATGGGTTGTAATTTTAATACTGTTATCTTGAGATCACAAGGGTTAAGCCCAATTTAATAAGGGTAGGTGCAAGGCTAGATTAGGATCTTTCTTAGCAAAGCAATATTATGTATTTCCCCACATCTGATTAATGAATTATTACTTTACATACAGTAATTTTTCTCAAGCCATTAATCATTTCACCTTCCCCTCCAGCATGAGACAGAGTTTTATTTTCGTGCTTCCGAGGAGTATTCTTTTGACAAAGTAAGTCATAAAAGCTCAAGTGTGTTCATTCTTTTTTCAATTTGTGGATTTAATCCACCGTAAAACTTTCAGACTATAGAAAGAGGAGCTGTGTTAAAAGCAAGTATTATAGGAGCTGGGTATATAGCTCAAGTGGTAGAGCCCTGGGTTTGATCCCCAGCACCAAAAAAAAAAAAAAAAAAAAAAAAAAAAGCAAGTATTACTGATGCAATACTTCCTCTGGAACAGTCGCCAACCAAAATATTAAACTTTCTTTGAAGATGTTCTTGGCAGTTACTAGTTTGCCATTGAGTACAAGTCTCTGTGTATAGATTTTACACATGTCCTCTGATGGAATACTGTACATGGTCCTCCAAAAGGGTATTGGGATGGGTAATTTCCCTTGTTTGGGAGGTGTCCACTTATTCTTGGCTACTGAAATGCTGGAAAATGCTGACTTTTAGCATTTTAGGTGAGTCTTGGATACCACTGTAAACATGTCTTTATATTGGAAATACAAATGATCAAATGGAATGATTCCTCTTTCCTACATTTCTATTTGAACACATTGTACGTGTCTGCTATAAAAATAAAATAAAGGGGCTGGGGATTTAGTTCAGTGGTAGGGCACTTGCCTTGCAAGCATGAAGCCCTGAGTTTGATCCCCAGCACCCAAAAAATAAATAAATTTTAAAAAATGAAATAAGATATTTAAAAATCAATTGCCCCAATTTTTTTTTCTGTAAATGTTCAGGGTATTGATTTAGTTTATTCTCCCTCTCTTCCCTTGCCACCTTTCAATTTCTTTGCTTAGCAATCAACCCTTGGAAAATCATCTGTTCTTTTTCAGACTGGATTGGGAAGCCACACTGCCACCCCAGCCCCAGCCAAACACGGTTACGGTGAGTTTGTGGCCAGGCAACGCGGGGCCTGACCCCATCTCTGCTTCAGGAGGGGGCCGGACAAGCCTGACTCACACAATACAACAGCTGCTACAGGCCAGCCTCTTTCTTTTGCACTAGAACACAGAAGGAGCTGAGTCTCCTTAACTGCACTGGATATTGGTGTTTGATTTTCTCTGAATGGGCAGGTGGCCCTAATGCAGCCTGCCGCCAGCTCACCCTTGTCCTCTTTGTCCCTGTGGACATTGCTACCCACCCCCAAGCTGGGAGTTAGTCCTTCGAGGCTTTGGGGTGAAATATGATGCAAGAGGAGGAAGAGAAATCTTAGACACAGAACAAAGCCATTTGAGAGCTGTGGCATCAGCCTAGGACTTTGATTTTGTGTGTTTGTGTCTTAAATGCTGGTTACTATAGCTACCAAGAGGATGGATATAAAGGAATCAGGCAGTGGCTTTTCAGGAGACTCGTATGTCACATTTTCTTTTTGAGCATCTCTGGCACTGAAAGTCAAGTCAAGGATACCTATTTTAATGAATAGTTAAATTGAGATCGAAACTGAATCATAATCAGGCATCTGACAATGATTATCTGTCACCTCAAAATAAGATTCCCAGTTTTCTGCCAGATGTACAAGTGTGTGTGACACAGAACTCATCAGGAAGAGTGTCTCGGAGAGTCCGTTGTAAGCTTATTAACATTGCTACTTATTCAGTTATAAATGCTCAATGTCAGGATTATTAATATGAAGAAACGATTGATAGTAATTGCTCTTTCCTCTTCTCTTCTTAGATGATTAGATGAGCATTTCCCAGTATCACTGGGCAATCTTTATTCGAGAGTATGAACCGTAGAGTCTCATGTTAACATTATAATGATTATAAAAGCCGAAGACCAGCCTGCACAGCCTTATATTTCTCTCTTTCATAATCTGTTTTCTCATCAGTGGCCTCCACATTGTCTAAACAGCCACTACAAACTCTTAATTTCCTTTCCACTGAATTACCCAGCTCTGTGATCAGAAGCTGTCCTGTCTGTAAACTTTTGCTTCAGTAAATCTCATGCTGCAAAACCAAGCAATATGCGTAAAAGATCTCCACAACCTTGACAGAGAAGTAAAAAACCAAAACAGAGTCTCTGCTGCCACTGGAAACAATGACCCATTTCAAGCATCTCACAGAGCAGCCTCTCTCCACGGTGCATGGAAACATTTCTAGATCGCAATCTAACAGTAACAAAATAAATAGAAATACTGAATAAATACTTCGACAAACCTGTAGCTCGTATCACTTGCGGAAATCCAGAGTGTGAGTTTTTCCTGTGACCTCTGAACACAGGAGAGGTGGGCACCTAATCTAAGTGATAGCATGTCCAGGTATGAAATGTTGTTGTGCTTTTTTCTACATGGAAAAAGTGAGGCACAAAGAGGGCTGTGGCTCACTCATGGCGTCTGGCATGGGGGTAGGCATATTGGAGCTGCAGCCTCTGGATGCTTAGCCAGGACGGAGTCTTCTAGAACTCTGCACTTTCTTTTCACTCTGAAGCCTTATTCTGCTTTCTTTAGATCTCTCTCAGTCGAATGTGGTGACCAGAAAATAACAGGGTTCCCAATAACTTAAAATTTGTGCAAGTAACACATATTTGCAATAGAAAAACTGATACTCTATTCTATGGAAAAGAAAATAAAAATCAACTATAATTCTATCACTTGCATTTCTTTTAGTTTCCTTTGTATATTCATAGTATAAGTTTAATACATAGACATGTAGTTTTACTTTTTCCAGAAGTTATATTGTACAATACATAATTTTATAGTCTTGTATTTTACACACATAGATCATGAATATATATGTTAATAATTTACTTCATTTTTAATGGCTAAAGTGTAGCCTATTGTATAGAATTTCATAATTAGATTAACTAAGTCTTTATGGCTTATGTATTTAGACTGTTTCCACTTTTTTATAAGGTCAGCAAATACATTTCTATCGTTAATGTTTACACACATTCTTAATTACAAATACATAATTATTGGTTGATTGGTAGTAGACTAGAGATTTTTTTAAGTGCAGCAATTTGTAAGTCTTACGTGACATAAAAATACGTTCAAAAAAAACAAAAATACATGTTCGTCTGAAGGGTCCATGCCCTGCTCTGTTTGACACCACACAAACAGCTCTCTGTTGAAAGCCATCTTGGACTCTGCGGTCACTTATCCCTTAGCCATCTTCTGAGATTTATTTTTTAGTGCCAGGGATCGAACTCAGGGCCTTGGGCTTCCTAGGCAAGCACTCTAACCACTGAGCTAAATCCCCAGCCCATCCCTTAGCCATCTTGGTGGGCAGGAACTTAGCACCCAGGAGAGGGAAGAGAAGATGAAGCGTTGAAAGCTCTGATTAAATGAAAAGATTTTTCATTAGTGAAAGTGTCCAGCTCTATTCCTTGCAGCAATTAGTGAACAGAAACATTCTCCAAATGCTGACACAAATAGAACATTTTATTTTTGTAAAGGGAAAAATTGCTGGAGAAATCAACTGTGAAGGTCAGATTATCTTCTAGGAAGCCACAAGGAGAAAGAAGCCCCAGGACAACAGAAACCCGTCAGATCAGCCCTGAAATGGGAACTGCAAACCACCTTGCTCTTTCTGCCTGCAGTGTTTTGGGGACGTTCGCAGTCAAACTGTAACCTAAGACTTGCCTTTCAGGAACAGAATAACCAGTAATCTGATCCTAGAAATCTTTCTGCACTGAGCTTTTCAAATAGTCAGTGAGTAGAAGGATTTCCCTCCTCCACAGCCCCATGAGGGGGAAGAGGATGGGAAATAACAGGCACTCAGCTGCCTTCTGTGGACTGCGCCTTGTGATAAACACAACCAGGGTCTCACTGCTTCCTTCCAATCACCTCACAAAGGACTCACTATTCCCTCCATTTTTTCAAAATTAATTTTACTAGTAGGTTTTTGACGTACAAATGAGCGCATTCGTCATAGGGAATTTGTACCTGTACATAATCTATCTTACTTCTCTTTTTTTCCCATTCTCCTCTCTTCCCTTCAATCATTCTTTTCTTCTCCCTTTGCAAAACTTTGTTTCTACTGTTTTCCTTCCATTATTTTTTTTAAATTTTTTTATCCTTATTCCCGCCCATGTTCCCTTTCTCATTTGAACATTCTCTTCCTACTTGCCAGTATCTATCATCCATTTTGGTCATTATTTACCCTTTGGGTTTCTCACATAAGAGAAACAATGCAATATTTAAACGTGTGTGTATGATTTATTTCACTTAGGAGTATGGTCTCAAGGTACATCCATTTACCTAGAAATGTCTCAAGTTTATCCTTCTTTATGATAGTGTAGTACTCCATGGTGTATAAAAACCATGTTTTCTCTATCCATCCATCCATTGCTAGGCCTCTAGGCTGTTTCCAAGATTGTGCTGCTATAAACATGGGTGTGCATATATCTCTGTGGTATGATGCTTTTAACTCTTTCAGGAAGATACTTAGAAAGGGAATACGTGGGTCAAATGGAACCTGTAGTTTTAGTTTTCTGAGGAGTCTCCATACTGATTTCCATATGGTTGTACCATTTTACATTCCCATCAACAGTGGAGAAGGGTTCCTTTTCCCCCACAGCCCCTCCAGCATTTGTACTCTGTTTTGTTTTTTTTTTTTCTTTTTTTTTTCCTCCAGCATTTGTTATTGGCTGATTTCTTGATAATAGCCATTCTTTCTGGAGTGAGATAGAATCTCAGTGTTGTTTTCATTTGCATTTCATGAATGCCTGCTGATAATGAACACTTTTCATATAATGATTTGCTCTTTGTACTTCATCTGAGACGTGTCTGTTCATTTCAGATGCTCACCTTTGGGTTGGGCCTTTAAATTTGGGGGGGTCTGATTTTTTTTAGTTCTTTATATGTTCTAGAACATACGAACATATGTTTATATGTTTACGCTGATGGTGGTTTCTTTTGCTGTGCAAACACTTTTTAATTTGATGTAATCCTAGTTGTTGACTCTTTGTAATATTTCCTGTGTGTTGGGGGTTTTGTGCATAAAGTCTTTGCCGACACCTATGTCTTCGACACTTATAGCTATTCTATCTTCCAGCAGATTAAGTATTTCTGTTTGTCAGCATCTTATTAGGATTTTTGCATCCATGTTAACTAAGGAGATTGGGCTGTAGTTCTCTTTTTTGGTTGGCTCCTTCTCTGGTTTTGGTATTAGAGTAATGTTTGCTTCCAGGAGTGCATTTTGGAGTATTGCTTCCCTTCCATTTCATTAAAGAGTTTGAGGAGTAGAGGCATTAGGTCTTCTCTAAAGTTTTTGTAGAACTAATTGAGCAGTGAATCTGTCAGGACCTGGACTTTTCTTTGTCGGTAGGCTTTTAATGACATCTTCAATTTCATTGACTGATACTGAGTTATTTAGAGGTTTTATATCTTCTTGATTCAGCTTTGGTCATCGTCTCTTTAGTTAGCTGTGTAATTACTTCTCTCTCTTTTTTTTTCTAGAGACTGATTCATCCATTTTATTACTTCTGCTACTACCATTTCAGAAAGTTCAGCTGTGTGGCTTTTGAGTTCTTCCACCTCAATACACTCTGGATTTGCCTTGGGCAAACTGGATGTCTGGGGTTGCATCTTGTTTCCATGTCTTCTCATTTTCTGTTTTTTAATTTGCTTTCTCTGTTGATGCTTGTAAGATGTTTATGGTAGGTAGCTTTAGTACTAGTATTGAGACTAGTACAAGGAAATGATTCCTTTTCAGAAGTGTCTTCTAGACATAGCTGGTTTTTGGATTTTGAATCTGTCCCAAGATCCTGCCCTTCCAATTTATTAGGAATGAGGAGTTGCTGCCTGTGTGGCCAGCACCCAGTTCTTTGGTACTGGACTATGGTATTGTTTATGATCCCCAGACAATCTCTGTATTGGTATACAAGGAAGAACAACTAATTGTAACAACTATGTCACCTTGGCTAAAGTAGTAGCAATAGAACCAAGCACAGTCTAGAAAACGACAAACTGTGATAATTGTTAATTTGCCAACTTTAATTATAGCTAAAAGGTTTATAGTTATGTAACAAAATCTAAAACAAATAGGAAAATTATATACAGTAAATATCCCCTCAATAGAACAGTTTTATCCTCAGGGGATAAAACTTAAAAGGGATATGAGAAAAAAATAGAGAAATAAAAGAAGAGAAAATGATTAGAAACAAGGCTGAAGGACAAAAGATTACCCAAGCTTTGGGAAATTGGTGAAGAAGATAGGCGGGAAAGAAAGAAGGAAAAAACAAAAGCAAGAAAAAAAATTTAAAAACTAAAAACAGTATTCACAATCATGAAAAAACATAAATATTCAAGGGGAAAAAAACAAAAGCAAAGAGAAAAAAGAAAGAGCTTTCTCTGTGTTTTCAAGCTTGTGGTTACCTTCTGGGGTCTACAGTTTTGTAATAGTGTCCAACTCAGGGTGTATCTCTGCTATCACTGGTAGACAAAGGAGGCAGCGAGAGCCCTGATCCGTGCTACACGGTCCCAGCAAGTCTGCAGTAATTAGGGTGGGGTGCCAATTCTGGTGCTTTGAACTCCATAGAAGTTCAGGCTGATCCCGGCCTCTGGTTGTGGGGTTGGAGCCTGAGTTGTTCAGAATGCAACACTCCATTTGTCCCCTGATGGGCTGACATGGTTCCCTGCCCCTAGATGTTTCTCACGGTTGTCCCACCCCCAGGCACTGGGAGCCAGAGATGAAGCCAACCCACAGATGCTCCAACTCCAGGTTCAGTTGGTTCTTCCCTAACATGGCATCTGGCCAAGCACCGTCTCCTGGGGACACGGTAGACACTTGGACTGGAGTCACTAGCTCACCAGCTGTTGTAGCTCATCCACTGCTCCCCTCCACTGCTGCGTTTCTCCCCAGAGCCCTCTGGACTCACATGCCCTCACTGTGCCTCTGGAGATTCAGTCCTCCTCCCTCATGCTCAGCTGGGGAGAAAGTGCAGTTTGCCACCTGCCTTTCCTGCACTGTGGTCTGTCTCTTCACTTTCTCTGTGGGCTCCAGTTTTCCCTTCAGATCCTTCCTGGCTCCTGAGGACCCACCTCCCTCCTTTTCTTCCCCAGGGTTTTATATTCCAGTGTACGGATTCTAATTCTTGGAGAGATTGATTTGTTGCTGTTTACTGAGCCACCATCTTTCCAGAAGGTAGTCTGGTTTGCCCTCATTTTAAATAAGAGGAAAACAAATTCAGACAGAAGGAAAACTTTGCTTTAAATCATAGAGTTGTCTAGTAGCAAACTAGATTTGAACATAATTCTGTTAGACTGCAAATCATGTATCTTTTTTTCCCTGTAATTGTCTCACCAGATCTTGGTAATTCCTCTTTCTGCCTTGCCCAGCAAGGCAAATACAACTGCGAGTTAAATCGGTGGTGGCAGCCCTCCAAAGGGAAGTGGAAGGTAAGCATAAGGTCAATTTTAACCTCCTCCAGTGACTCCATACTCTGAGGAGCTCATTGGCCTGTGCCCTTCGTGAGGGGCACTCATGGGGAAGCCTTTAAAATAGAGGCGACTAAAAGTCATCTCCGCTGTTGAGCAAGGGAAGACTGCTGTGTGCCAGGTTTTCTTCACTGACTTGGTCAGGACACAAGCCCTCCTTTCAACTTTCTAATCCCACAAAGAGTGTTGGAGCTAGCTATCCGCTGAAGAAAACACTTATAAAACTTCGATGATAAAGACCATAGAAAAATAGTTAAATATTATTTCAGTGGTTTAGTTCAGTATGTCAAATAATGCTAACCCTCATAATAATGATGACAATTAAAATTAATAATACCACATAACCTTTCTTGAGCTCTCACCATGGGCCAGATATTCTCTCAGCATTTTACACATATTCCAACACCAGCTAGTGTACTGCAATTCATTTCTGGAGCTAACCCTCTGAAGCTCGCATGGAACTTACGGGTTAGAGGCTCGGCTCTCTACCTTCATTTTGGATGCCAGCCACACTCGAGGTGACCTAGTTTGGGGTCCAGGCTACCCAAACTTCTGACTGGCCCCAACTGGGGGTTCTTGTAACCCCTTCCAATATGATAATTCAAGAGCATAACACAAAATTCAGAAAAACTCTCTACTTATGATTACAGCTTTATTTGAAAGCACGTGAACCAGGATGAGCCACATGAAGAGACTCACAGGGCAGGGGTGAGAGGGCCTTAGACACTGAGCGTCTGTGCTGCCCCTGTGGAATCAGAACCTGTCACTCCCTGGCACTTGGGTACCGACCAGGAAGACCCTCCAAGCTTCGGTATACAGAGTTCTCATGAGGGTTTCATTATACACCGAATCATTCCCCACACAGCTGAACTCAATCTTTAATTCCTTACCTTCCCAAGAGGTCAGGAGATTGGGTTAGTATCACAGGACTCAGAGGCCCAAGCCTCTAATCCCATGGTCGATCTTCCAGATAACCTGCTCCCATTCTGGGCCTTCAGGGCAGCACTGCGGGGAGAACTGCTCATTTACTTAGGGCACTTACTGGGGGATCTCTTTGTTATGGTGTTTTACCTGCATTGGAACAATGACCGTGACCCATAGAAAGGCTTTCATAACTGGAAATATAGTCTTTACAGAATTAAGTTAAAATTAAACAATAATAATGAACAGTAGCAAACATTGGTTCTGTATAGGCTGGTGGTTGGCTTTCTTCTATTTGTTTGCTTTTTGGCACTAGGGCCCGAACCCTGGTCCCCAAACATGTTAGGCAATGTTCTACCCTTGGACTTCACCCATAGCCCCAGGCTTATTGTTGTTCATATTAGAAGTTAGCTAAATTTTTAAAAATTTTCTTGAAACTTAGTGTAATTATGGTGACTCATCTTCATAAAATGGACTAATGAAATGAAAGCATCTCAATTTGATTGAAATATTAGAATTGAAGGTGAAATTGATAGGGCTGGGGATTTAGCTCAGTGGTTAGAGTGCTTGCCTAGCAAGCATAAGACTCTGAGTTTGATCCCTGGCACACACACACACAAAAAAAATTGGCTTATTTAGGCTTACTCTACTTAAATAATTACATTAGTTCTTCTGTTACTTTAATTCTGCCATTGGTCATTCTTTAATCTATACAGATTTTCCCTGCCCAATTCTCTTCACTGAAGGATTGACTTATAAATAATTAGAAGGCATCTGTGCTTAGAAAACTTCCCTATTAACACAAAATAAAACATTGATAAGTAAAATTCTGGTAAGAGTTTCATGTACAGATGAGAAGAAACCATTTGCAGGATAGTCACTTATACATCTATTGCTGATACCCACTGTGCCTTGGGCCAGAATGTGACCAACATTGCCAAACACCCGAAACCTGCCAACTGCTCTTCTGTGTTGGCTCCCTGCTGGTTCAAGAAAGTTGAAACCGCAGTCTCTCAAAGACAACTGTAAAATGCCTTTGTGAACTGATCTCTAAAAATAAATAAGTATTTTACATACTTATATCTATTGTATAACCCACTTATACACCGGAGCCAAAACACAATATCCCAAATCCTTAAAACAACCAAGAAGGTAGCCTTGCTTTTTAAAATGAAATATCAATGACTGAGAACTTGCTGTTGGATTAGAGTGGAGGTGAATGGATAGGGTTGAAAGAACCAATCAGGGCTTTGAATAGCCCGTATTTGCTGTCAATTCTGTGTGTACATAGACACATACTTGTACACATACATGTACATGTTACATACATATATGTGGTACATTATATGTGTATCATATGTCTTATATACTATAGATGTATAATTTTAGGTGAGTCTGCTGTATGTATGTGTCTTAGTTTTTCAGAGCCAGTGGTCATAAGAGAGCAGATTTAATAGGGGACATTTACAATATTCACCCAGAAGCCAAATGCAGAAGGTGCTGAATGTCCATCTAGGCACCGGAGACCCAAAAGATCCAGTTGAGGGCTGGGAGCCCACAGCGCTGTCCCACGTACCTCCATGTCTGCACGTGATGGCTGGAGCCAGGATACGATGCTCGCAGCAGAGATGACAACCAGAGCTCCTCCGAAGCAACAGCAGCCATCCTCGACAACAGCAAGGCCCCGAGCTCCTTCCTCGATGAGGACAGCCGAGTTCCTCTTGGAAGAACCAGCCGCAGCAGAGCTTCTCCTGGGAAACAGCCTGCCGACTAGCCACGGCTCCCAATCTGTCTTATGTTGCATCAGCAACAACCCTCAGGTGGATCTCGTATGCCCAGCATCACACCAATTCAGTCCAGCTGGGCGTTCTGGCTCAAATTGCCCATATTAGGTCCACCACAGTATGTTATCTATTGTGTTTTTAAATTTTTGAACATTCTTAAAGCATTTCAATAAATAACTATTTTCATCACATTTTCTCAGTTGTATGTAATTGCACCAGACCAAGTGAAATCCCAATACTTGGAGCTTTTCTTCATAAGTTTAGTTTATTTCAGGACTATGCCACTCCCTCTGGTTGCGAGGTCCATGTTAATGTCTTGCAATGGTCATGTGACCATGCACGGGGTGGACCCGGATGAGGTCTACCTGCAGAAACAGTGCCAACGCCGGGCAGAGGCCTGGCCCTGCAGCAGGGCCTGGGAGAGATTCAGGTAAGCAAAATCATACAGTAATGGTTCTCCAACTGGAGTGTCCACAAAAACCACTAGCACAGAGTGTAGGAATCTGGATTCTTGGACCCATGACTGGAGATTGTGATTCAGCAGGGTTTCTTGGATCAAAACAAAGCATACTATTAAACAATACTCTTGGGTGATTCTGCTGCAAGTGCTCTATGGGTCACACTTTGAGAAACACTGAGCTAGAGGGTGGCAAAGTAGGCAAGAGGTGATAGGAATGGTGACTGGCAACGGGAATGCCACATTCCAGGAATGGGGTCCTGGGCAAGCTGGACTGAAACTTGGCTGAGGAACTCAGATACATATAATATTATGAGAGCTAAACTGGCAAACATCAGTAGTAGGAAAGGCCCCAAGATCCCATTTGCAAGGCTGAGATGAGTCTCCAGCCTTTGGAAGAACTGTGAAGAACCGGGCAGTACCCTGAAGGACAGGGTTCAAGTCCCAGGACCAAAGCGCCCAGCAGACCCAGACCCAGTCTCGGTGGAGACATGGACTTGAGTTAAGAAAGAAGCCCTGCTGTGAGTTGAACTGTGTTTCCTCCAAAAGATATGTTGAAGTCCTAACCCTCAGCATCTTAGAATGCGACCTTATTTGGAAATATAGTCTTTACAGAATTAAGTTAAAATTAAACATTAGATTATAACCAGTGTTCCCATAAGAAGGGGAAGTATGGATATGGAGACGCCTTCACAGAGGGAAAATGATATAAAACGACACAGGCAGAAGACGCCAGTGAACTGGAGGGACTCATCTATCGGCCGTGATGACCAAGAATCCTGGCAGAGACCAGATGCTGGAAGGGGCCAGAGGAAAGACTCCGCTCCAGCAGTCAGAGGAAGTGTGGCTCTTCCGACTCCTCATTGTCAAGTTTCTAGCCTCCGTAACTGTGAAATGATAGATTTCTGTTGTTTTAACCTACCTGGTTTGTAATCATTTGCTACTGCAGCCCTTCAGATCAATACAACTGATATCTTACTTCCAATGCTGTGGCCACTACCCTGGCTCCCGCCACATGACCTCCACAGCAGCTTTTGGGTAAAACTCTCCTCCCTATCTTAGCTTTCCCCTCTTTATTCCCTCACCTGTGTCCACAGCTGTCTTTCTAAACAAACTGATCAGTTCATTGGCTTGCTTCTAACTTGATTTTACTTCTCACTTCTCTTAGGACTGACTCCAAACCCCACATCTCAGCTTGAGCTCTTCCCCGTCCTCACTGCTTGGGATTTACCCTGTTTCTCTTTATCTTCCACATCCAACCTCCAAAGTAACACATCATTTTTTGGACTTTGTCATGTTCTCTTTCCCTCTGACACTTGCAGATAATAAGTCCTCTGCTTAGAATTGTCCGCCTTCCCCTTTCACTGCTTAGTCATATCGTGCTTCAGGTCTTGTATTGGTCAGGGATCTCCATAGAAATAGCATATATATTAGTTATAAGAATTGGCTCATGTGATTATGGATTATGGAGGTCAAGAAGTCCCACTATCTGCCCTCCATGAGCTGGAGAATCAGAAAAGGTGATGGAGAAATTTAGCCCTAATTCCAAAGTCTGGGAACCAGTGAAGCTGATGGTGAAGCTTCCAGTCCAAGGCCAAAGCCTGCAAACTGAGGTGGCTGCTGGAATTAATCCTGGAGACCAAAGTCCAAGAACCAGGAGCTTTGATGTCCAAGGGCAGGAGAGGATGGATTGTTCCAGTTTATGGAGAGAAAGAGAGAGAGAGAGAACTCACTTTACCCACCTGTTTTTTCTGTCCAAGACAACCCTCAATGGGTTGGTGATGCCCACCTCCATTAGATCTTAGTCTGCTGCTTCACATGCTAATCTCTTCCAGAGACACCCTTAAAGATGTACCAAGAAATAATGTTTTATTAGCTCTCTAGGTATCTGTTAACCCATGTAGCTTGACACAAGTTAAGTCTCACAGACTTCATCTTAGATGTCACTTCTGTGACACTTGGGCTTGATATTCTTCTTGAGCACCAACAGCACCATTTTGTACCACTCTCAGAGCATCTGTGGAACTGGGTTATCATTATTATCTGTTGGTGCTGACCCAAAAATGTAAGTGAGGGATGGGATCAGATGGGTGATGGTTCCAGAATTCTGATAGGAGATTTGAGTCCCAATCTGGTCATAAGAAGGGCTATGAATTTATCTGGGGGTGGGTGGGTGGTGGATGGAGATGGTAGGGCATCTAAAACGTATGTCTGTCTTGTTTACTACCGTGTCTAGAACATAAATGTACTAAAAAAGTGTTGAATAAGTGAGTGATTCACTGAATATGTGGGCAGTTACATGATCCATTCTTGTGCCTAAAGTCAGAGCTAGATGCTCTGAATCTCAGATAGAAGCAGAGCATCTTACAATCCTTCCTGCCTAAGGTCAGGATTGGTTGTGAGCAGCCAAATCTACTGAAAGAAGAGAGAGGCAAAGACTGGGCGCTTTGAAAAACACAGACTACTTAGTCCTCCTGCTGATCATCAAAAGTCATCTCTTACTATCTACTCTTTACCAGCTGCTCTCTGCTTTCATAGCAAAATAAAGGAGCGCCATTTCTCCCAGATGAATGCACAACTTGAGAATAGCTTCGCTGATCTCTGAATACGCTGCACAGCATCGCTCCTTATGTGGTTGTTGAGGGGACTTGTCTTCCAGCACAGCCATTCGGGAGCCCGCAAATTAGTGATTCTTCAGGGAATGGCAACAGCTGCCTGAAAAGGGGGCGTTCAAACAGAAGGGGATTGGAAGAGAGATGAAAAATGGTGGTTAGTGAAGGAGAACTTTGAAGAAAGAATTTATATCGATTTTCAAAGAGAACTAGAATGATTGAGTAATGGCACAGAATCCTGATCATTACATTGTTCAATAGCCAACAGGTATTTATGGGGTATCTTCAAGGAATACTGTTTTAGAAATGAATAAAGACATGGAACAGGGTGAGAACTTCCATAAACATAATTATTTAGCAATATCTGCCAAAGACTAAAGGAAGAGGAAGCGGAAGGCATCATGTATTTGCCTATATCAGTTCTAGACCATTAGCAGATATCTGAGTATACGCTGGGGCTTTCAGTTCCTACTTCCTTCTTTAAAAACCAGAATCTTTTGCTTCTAAAATATTCTTTGGATGAGATGGATGATATTTCTTCTGGGTTGAAAAATAAGACAATCAATGAAAAATACATATGAATGTATCCCGGTCCACTAAGATTGCTCATTAATAGTCAAATACAATAAAATAAGCCAAATATGTTTTTGAAAAGCCTATCGATTACTAAAAAGGAAAGAAAAAAAGAAAGCAAATTATTTGAGAAAGCTCAGAGAAATGTACACTGTTACACAATGCTGACCAAAGTGTAGTTTAGTATAATCTTTCTGGGAAGCTATTGCAGAGGATACATTGAGATCCCAGAATGTTCTTATTTTTTCATTCAATGATTTTAATGCCCCAAATTTATTTTAATTACATAATTGATTAGGTACACAAATTCATGCTTGAAGATATTTAATACAGCTTGTTTTTAAATGGGAAAAATTTGAAAATAATCTAAAGGTCTAACAAACGGGGATTAATTAAATAAAGTTACACATATTCAATGGAATAATGTGGCAGTCACTAAGAATATTCAAAGATTAGTTTTTCAAAGAATAATGTTCTCTATTAAATGAAAAATGTAGGCTACAAAGTACTACATAGAATATAACTACAATTTCCAAAACATGTTTTTGTCTGTAGTAGTATGTGTGTGTTGCACATATACACACACAGACACACAGACACACACACACACACACACACTGACTGAAGGAAAATACCATAGCATAGTTGCTTGTTACAAATTCACCCATGTTCTAAGTCCCCGCTGGGTGGTCTAGCCTTTCCATCTGTCTCCAGCCAAGAACAGAATTCTTCATCTTAGCTTGTTATTCCAGCATGCATTGTACAAAACGTACTACAAATGATTTTCCTCTCTGATTTCTGTAGACAAAAGGATTGAAACACTGGAGGGAGAGGAGGCATAAATAATTAGGTAATGCCAAGCTGCAAGTCATTGGCAAGACCTTAAAGAAACTCGGACTCCGTTTGCTAGCCCCAAACTTGAATCCCACTACCACACTGTGTTCTATTGTTCAAACTCATTTGGCTGTCACAGGTCCTCTCATCAGTTAGGATTCAGTCTGCACACGTTGGAACATGAGTGAAAAAAAAAAACTTGTTGTTTTTTTTTTTTTTCTTACTTCTGTCTCAACTGCTGTTGTTGCAGGCTCCCTCAAGACCTCCGAATAAAATGTCTCTCAAACTTTAAAGAGCCCTTCCCACTCTCTGTCTGTGAGGAGGGGTTGCTGGCAGCTGGGTGACTGCATGGAGCCATTCTATTTGCAGTCAACATCAGCGTTACATGTTAATATTGACCTAGTTCACATCACTGATTATTTATCGTTGGCACATGTATATTCAAGATATTTCTTTTTCTAGATATTTAATATTGTTACCCTATCAGTTGTTACAAGTAAAAATGATAAAACAGTGACTCTTTACATTTTTAAGTTTAAAAACCCAATTTCATCACATTGGCAGAGTGAGTGAAAGGTAGAGAGACAGCCTATTTGTGGTGTGACAAAGAAGGAAAGAATAGGGCCAGAGCACAGAAATTTGTCTATTCTTTGCCTGATTTAATCTCTGACTTACCCATAGCTCAAGTTGTTCTTTTTACTTTCTCAGAGACCCAGTGTCTCAACTGTAAAACAGAGTAATTTATGCCTTTCACACAAAACACAGGTTTGGGGTAAGCAGCGAAGTCGAAGTAAAGATAAGTTCAAAGTAACACAAATAACTTGCAAGTTCTATCAGCTTCTTAAAGGAATATATCATACACAGATGTCATTGAATGGCTTCAATATTTTGATTAAAGATAATAATATACTTTATGTTTGTACAAAACTTGATTATGAAAAAAATACAATAAATGTGCTCGCAGTTACATTTGTTAAGTACTAACCTCTAAAAAGCCTTTTTAGACATTTGACATATCAAGTGACATTAATATAAATAACGTGGGTGTATTTTATGTGAATTTAAATTATATGTACTTAAAATAGTATAATGTAAAAATGTCTTAATACTTACAGTTTGAAATAATAAGATTCCTCAAATTTACACTTGATCACAAATCCCATGATTTCAAAACTGGTGGACCCAGAGGGTTAGTGACGCGCTCGCTTGGCACGTGATGGTTTCACTTCAGCTGTTAAAGGAAAATGTATGCTCTGTCTCATCGGCACTTGTTCTCAATGATACAGGCCTCGATGTCGTGTGAGGAATGAATCAATCTGGGTCTCTGAGCCTGTATCCCGTGTGTAACATGCTCCTATTGCTTATATAAAAACAATTATGGGACGCGAAGCATTTATTATCTGAAGACTTCTCACTTTAAGACTGTGAACGTCAAAAGTTAGATTAAGCAATGCTAATATTTTCAGTCCAGTCAACCATGTAGCTCTGAATTTGTGGAACACCAAATACCTAGCCTATACTTTTTAGTTGTCACACAAAGACTCTGATAACCTTCTTCCACCGTGAAAGTAGTTTATTTTCAATGCCAAACTGAAGTTTGAGTAATATAGCAACCATCACATTCAGTCTTACGTGGCTTGATTTACACTGTGCCAACAACTATTTAGTGGCTAAACTCGAAGATTTATATCAGATCCACTTTTGCTTGGCTTCCCTGTATCATTTCTTTCTTGAAACCCCTCCCTTTGCTTCCCAAATACAAACTTCTCTGCTTCAGTATCCTTCTCTCTCTGCCCATGACTTAAGCATTGGTGTTTTGTGGGGGTCCTGCTATTTCTCATTTTCCCCTCCAGCTCTATAAACCTTCTCTAAGGGGTTCTACCTCCTCCCTCAACGTGGCCATTTTCATATGGTGAACACCCCTGTGACCAGTCTTTAGCTCTTGTATGTTAACTAGGAACCAAAACTGAGTTCATTATCTCTGCTCTGCTCTTAGGTTTGTTCATGGACTTTTCTGCCTTCTGTACTGCTGCTTCTATCAATGCCGTCACTTAGGCTCCAAGCTAGAAGACAAAAGATCATCCTCAATAACTCCTCTCCCTCAGCCCCTCTATCCAGTTTCTCACTTATTCTTACTAATTGGATTATGAAAATATGTTTTAGATTTGATTCCTTCAAAGTTGTCCCTGACTCCAATCTCTTCCACTACTTATTTGATCCTCCTCTCTACTGATAGAACATCCTAAAAAAACCAATCTGATCATTCTTCAAAACTTCTGCTGATTCTTTGATCAGTAGACATGTTCGGCTGAGTGAACAATGGATCTTTTAAATAGGAAGTTGATATTACACTGTGGTGCAGGCTTCATTTTCAGGAGTCAGACATATTTGGACCTACACATTTGTTATCATTTGAGTGACTATTAAGGTTTAGATAAAAAGATGGCCCCCCAAAGCCTCATATGTTTGGAAGGTGATTGGATCATGAGGGCACTATACTCATGAGTGGGTGAGTCTGCTGAAGAATTCATAGCTGATTTGCTGGTAGGTGGCTCCTGGCCAGAGGTGGGTCACTGGTAGAATGACCTAAAGGGGTATTCCCCCCCAGCTCCTCCCTTTTCTCTCCCTGCTTTCTGGCTACTGCGGATGAACAGCCACCCTCTGCACAGGCCCTTCTACCATGCTGTTTCTACCTTGGAATCTGCTGACCATGGCCTGAAACTACCAAAACTGTGAGTCAGAATAAACCTCTTTTCCTTTAAGTCCAGGTGGCAGGTATTGTGTCCCAGTGCTGGTAAGGTGACTAAGACAGTGAGCTTGAACATCTAAGTTTTAGATTAGGCATCTATAAAAATGGAATGAAACTAGTTCCTGCTTAAGAAGTTATTATAAGTATTAAATGAGATAATGCATTTAGATAGCACAATGTCTGACTTATATTAAGGGCTTTGTAAATGGCAGCAATAATGCTTATTATTAGACTCAGATTTAGGAGTTTCAGTTGTACTTTTTGTGAATCCCACTGTGAATAAGATCAAACTATAAACTATTTGAATTTACTATTGTTTCTCCTCTACTTTGTGCTCCTTTGGACTGTGTATGTCATTTTCCTTGATGTTTATCTATTGATAGAATTTTTGTGTAGTGTGGTTTGTTTCATACAAGATGATTTTGTTACTATTGTATGTTCCTCTTGATTTTTGAGTGAGCACGTATCTAATGCCTAAAACTTATATTTATCTAATAAATCACATTCCAGGCTTTTTCCTTTGGTTGTATTTTGAAGAAAAAAGTATTTTTAAAAAATTCATAGGGCTAATTTAACACGTATATATTTACCATCATATATATGTATATAATTTACACATATACAAAAATCATACACTATGAGTTAACGATACTGAATATATTTCTAGCAGAAATTTGAAAATACATATTTTGTACATTACCTTAGAACAGTTTCTTCCATAAGCAAATTGGTTCAAATCTTCTATGTATTTTATTTGTGAAACAACGTTCATAAAGCCAACCAAGAGATTTTCAAAGGTTCCTCTTTCACTGCAATGTACAACTTACTGCATCTAAAAGGCAGGAAAAATCTAGAGCTGTTAAAATTGACAGCATCCCTTTCTTATTAGGGAAAAACAAATTGCAAAGCCAAAGTGTGGCTCAGTGTGGCCTAACAGTTAAGGAGCTGATTGTACAGGAAAGAAGAGGCGAAAGAACAAAAAGGATTATGTTTGATGGGCATTGAATTTATCACACAAATGCATAATGATGTCTATTTATACAGAGATGAAACATCAAGTTTCCCAATTATGTAGACTTTTTCACAGAGTCATTATTTAGAAATGAGCGCCTATTTTAATTGTTTTGTTACAAATACATCTACCAATTCTGCCATTGGGGGCCTGCCAGGGATGGGAAGAGAAGTGCGTCAAGCCTTGGCTGACCATGCTGAATTAGCAGTGACCTACAGGGACTTCTTTGCAAGCCACGGCCACCAAGTAGCATTCTCTAGTGAGCAGCATGGAATTGTGGGAGATGGTACTAGATTTTGAGTTCAAGTCCTGCGTCTGTTTTTTTTTGTGTGATGTTGAGAAAACTACTCCCTCACCCTGATCTGCAGTTTTATCCTTCCATATCTATAGGACTTTGATGCCTGTTTTCCTACAGCCATTCTTTAAAAAAATTTTTTTTCAAAAAAATTCTCTTTCTACTCCTGCATCTACTCCTGTATTGTCCTCTTCCTTTCCTTCCCTCCCTCTTTCTCTCCCTTTTCCTTCCTCTCTGCCTTTGTTCCTCTGCCTCTTCCCTCTCTTTCTTCCTTCTTCCCCTTTGTTACTTCTCTCTTGTCTCTCTCATACTGCTCTTTTGGGCCGCGTAGTGGAGAGGCGAGCCTTTCTGCCTGCTGGGCAGATAAGTGGTTAGTGCATTTTATTCCACAGCTAACTTGTGGGGCTTTTAGCTGACACACTGCCTAACCAGATACATTTCAGAAATGGAAGATAATTTCCAAATAAATGAAAGGAGTTGACAGTTGCCATAATTCTAGTGGCGTGAATCTCCACTCTGTCTCTCCTACCACATTACTCACTTCCAAAAGGTCAGTTAAGGTTAGAAATGTTCACGTATTTGGTTCTAACTTTCAAAGAGGCCCTATTTCTTGGAGAATTCTAA
Organism: Hystrix cristata; assembly: GCA_004026905.1. Lineage (NCBI taxonomy): Eukaryota > Metazoa > Chordata > Mammalia > Rodentia > Hystricidae > Hystrix > Hystrix cristata. The sequence goes on from PVJO010001631.1 coordinate 50,401, forward strand.
TCACCTATTAAGACGCTGACCCACTTTTCTTTCCTCCACTTCCAAGGAGATTTTGCACGCGCAGCCCTGCCAGTCATAAACTACTCCAGGCTCCATGGCGTGGAGGCTCTGAAGCTGCAGATCATCATCTGCACAGAGTTCTCGGGTCTCTGGGCGCTGCTCTGCATATTCCAGCCCTGCGTTAGTTTGGTCTCTTCTTTGATGTTCAGAAATTGGCGTGTCCGCATGCACACCTTCAACGATTCCTTGTTTTCCTTTTGGGAGAGAAATTTCTCAATGCATTTGTAGACCAATTATATGTATTTTTCCATAATAATTCTTATTCATGAGACTATTCTGAGCATCCACAGTTTTAGCACAATCTTTTAATGAGTTAATCTTAGAATTTTAAAACAATAGCGCTAGAATGGATCTTAAGAGACCATCTGATACAGCCCGGAGTCTTTTAGCAGTTGTTGACTTTTCTCTTCAGGCAAATAGGATGATTTATTTGTTTTTACTGCACTGAGAAGCATGCAGTTCAGGGCAAAAAAGGTTCAACTGGTTTAAGCTGAGATGGGCCGTGGTCAAAGAGAAGGCCACACACTGTCCGTCAAAGGAAATGAATGTTGGGGGTAGATGAGACATATCACAGGGGTGAACAGGAGTTTCCCCAGGGTAGGCGGAATTCCGGCGCTTCATGATTCTGTCAAAATCACGCGCTTGAGAAAAATGGGCTCCAGGCTTTCCTCTCCGGCTGCCGAAACTGTGGATGCTATTGAGTGTTCAAATGAGAAAGATCAGAACCTCTGTTTGCTCTCACATAAATTATGATTTAAGAAGGAAAATAACGATGGTTGATCATTGGGGTAGCGCTTCACCAGGAACAGGTGTTCTGTGGGGAAATCAGTTGCCACAGAACACCTGAGAACAAGGTGCTACCACAGCGAAGCCGCACGGTAAAAGGGAGCAAATTCATCAGCCCCGCGGGATGGTCAAGGGAACCTGATTGCTTGGTAAAGGTCTTGCGGTCGGCCCGGGAGTGTTCAGCGGGGTTTTTGAATACCACCTGCCTGAGCCTGTGTTTCTGGCATTAATTTGTTTCACATGTTGTTATGAGGCGGGGACCCCCGAGTTGACCCTGCTGGCCACTTGGAGGTCACTTCGCCTGGGTGCAAGGACAATTGCCACACACAGAAAGTGTGCCAATTTGAGTCCTTGATTAGCCAGTGGCCGAGAGTGGGCTCATGCACCAAAAACCTCTCAGCATCTGATACGACTCAGAAGGGGGTTTATTCAGGCAAAGACTGCGATTACAGCAGAGTCAGGAGACTGTCATGCCACTGTCAGTTAATACATTTTTCAAGAAAAGCAATTTATCATGGCAGCACCAGGTGCAGGTTGTTCTGCCCCACAGAGGGTGGCTTTATGTGGGGCTTGCAGAGAACTAACAGTTCAGCGAAGGTCAGGTTCCCATGGAGGCCACCTGACGAGGAAGAGCCAGGATAAAATGGGTGCCAGGCTCCCATGAGGCCATTTAACATGGAGGAGCTAAGATAAAATGGAGGCACTTTGGCCATCACAGTTAGACCTGGACAAAACCTCAGAGGTCATCTGTCTCCTTGGCGACAGTTAATGTGCTTCAAGGACTAGACAGTAATGTAAATGTGGATGCTTCTGGGTTCAAGTGAGAGAGAGAGAAAGAGAGAGAGACAGGGAGAGAGGAAGGAGAGACAAAGCTAGAGAGAGGACGGGCCTGGAGAGTGCAACACACCCATCCACATGCACACACTCACAAATGGGCACGTTTAGGTGTCTGTGGGTCAGATTTGACCCACCAGCCACAGTTCTGCCCTTGTTAAGTCTCCCGTATTTTATGAACAGAAAAACTGAGTCCACTGACATGATTGGTGGGAACAGAAGCTGAGTCAGGAGGTTTGGGGTGCGTGTTCCTGTACGAACAGAGTCCTGATGGTTCAGTAGTGTGGCCGGGTGGTAGAGCAATTCGCTCCCCTTTTTGAGACCCTGGGTTCCATTCCTAGCACCAGAAGAGACAGAAAGACGCAGTCACGAGGGTATATTATCACCAGGAAATGCCTCTGCTCCGTGAGCTGGAGTACAGGCTTGGGGGCAGGGTGGGGCAGCACAGAGGGGAGGAGGTGGAGCCAGCGACTCAGTCCTCGCTGCCACTAAGTTCGGACCCAATCCTAGGAAAAACCAAACCAAAACAAAACAAAACTCAGGGAGCCCCTAAATCACAGCATGGAAACACGTCCCCAAGACAATGCAGGAACTGGAGGGGCCACATCTTCGGTATTGGACAAACTTACAGAGGGTGTTGGCAAAGCCACATCAGGCCCAGCCAGAGGGGACACCACTGTGACAGCCTTGCTCAGCCCCTTCTGTGGAGCCGAGTTAGACATCGACCCCACCCACGGGTGAGCTCGCTTGCGGACAGCTGGACAGAAGGGGCCTCGGGGCTGAGAATATCAGCGGTTATTCTTGAAATGAGAAGCAGACAACTTTAAAGATTCATTGGTCATAAAGGGATTATCTAAATAATTTATTAATCATAGCTAAAAATTCTCCTGAATCCATTTTCTAGGGCTTCCATTATTCACAGCCTTCTTTTTGCCCTTGTTTTAAAAGAATGTTCTTTTTAGGGATTACTAAGAATTACCAAGAATTACAAAAGCAAATTTACAGGTAACCGGCAAAGAATGGATTGTATAAAAAAGCCCCTCCTTCTGCCCCTTGCTCGATGTCCTGTCTTAGCGTTGGCACAGTGGAGGCCGGCTCGTGGTCCAGGCCGGGAGGCCCCGCGCGGCCAGCTGTCCTGGCGAGGGGTGGTGCGCGCTCTAGGTATCGGGAGAGGAGCCTGTGGGCTGGGATCCTCCCCTGCCGGCATTTGCCGTGTGCTGGGACTTGAAGCCCTTATCGGACTGGTTCCGATATTGCTGGGTTCTCAAGCAAAGAACTGAATGAGGGGGACGAAAAGTAGTTCTAAAGTTTTATTTAAAGTATAGAGAAAAGAAGAAAAGGAAAGTTGAGCATAACAGTAGATACAGCAAAATGTGTGCCGGGCCTCTAAGGCACGGCAGGGTTACCCCGAGACAGGCACGGTAGCAGCGGTGCTGGGGACGCAGCCAGCGTCTTCCATGGGAGAGAAAGGAGAGCTCCTTCCCGGCGGCGCAGTAGAGGAAAAGAGGCCTTCCTTCGGGGGTTGCTAGTATTTATCGAATGGAGTTCCCATGGAATCTCGCGAGAACTTCCTGCAGTCCACCTGAGGGCTGGTGCTTGACAATCACGCCTCAGGCTGACGTCACTTCCGGCCTCTCCCCCAGGTCACGTTTCCTTGCCAGCCAGCCTTAGCCACGCCCTCATCCTATTTCAAAGCCTCCTCCTCCACGGCAGGGCAAGGGCCCCTCTGGGTCTAGCCAACTCGCCGCCAGACAGTTCATGTCTCAACTCTAGCTGGGCTGCTGCGCTCCTGAAATTCCGAGCAGCGTCCACCTCCTCGCTGAGGCCGGCTGCCCGCCCACGTCCTGTACCCCGGGGGCTGTCTCTCTTCCCCAAGCTGGCGCTTTTTTTCTAGTAGTCAATATTGAACCCGGGGCCTTTGCACCAAGCTACATCTCCAGTCCTTTCTGTTTGATTTTTCATTTTGACACAGAGTCTTACTGAGTCACTTTGAGGCCCAGGCTGGCCTCAAACATGAGCTCCTCCTGCCTCAGCCCCCCAGAGTCCTGGGATTACAGGGGAGGGCCGCCCCGCCTGCCTGCAAGCTGGCACTTTAGCTGTCCCTGGGCTTGATGGACCCCTGGGCACCGAGGGAACTCAGGGTAGAGTGTGTTCGAGGTGGGGTCTCACATCCTCATCTGTGCCCCGTCCTGATCTTTCTACGCGGCCGCCCCACGTCACCTTGGGAATCTGGGAAGGTTATTCCTCTTGGGACGCAGACAGGATGCTCCTCGCCTTCTTGCCTTCCACATCTCAGTGGGGATTATTATCGCTGCTTCTTTCTTAGAGTTTTGGACGCGGCGGGAACAGCATGTGGAACCTTTCGCAGGGACACTCCGTTCACTCGCTGTCCCTCCGTGCGCCTCCAGCTCTCTCCAAGCTGCCCCTCTGTGTGCCAGGGGTCGTCTGTGCCACCCGACCCTCGCTTCGTCGTGGGAACGCTGTTCTGAGCCGTCCGAGTGCTTTTTTCCTGGCACCCGAGAAACTGTTTTCCCTCTTTCTCAAACTTGCCTCTGCCGTATGTGTGAGAACCGTTCTGGGGCTCGGGCGGGCTCTGGAGCCCAGCGTTGGCTCGTCCGTTCTTCCAGGGCTCCTGGGCTTCTCCTTCCCTGGACAGTAGGCCGTGTCCATGCGGAGCGTGAAATACAGAATGACTGGAGAAGTAAAATAAATTACCAAGAAGGAAAGATACAACACATTATTCCCATTCTGCTTGTCTGATTGTTTAACTCTCAGACTTGTTTTTGAAAAAGCCCTTTGCAGGGTCCCCCAAACCCTCGCGTCTGTGGGAGGGTCATCTCTCGGGAGGCAGAGGGCCGTGCGAGTGAGTGTGGGGAACACCAGGTCCCCCGCGCTGACTCCCTCCCCTTCCTGCACACTGGGAGGGGACCAGGCCCGAAAACAGCTCGCCAGGAGTCAGCTTCGAGAGGTACCGGCGATATGGAACTTTCAGCTTACGTGAACATAACCAGGACAAAATCTGAAGGGCGTGTGGAGAATGTGTGCGTGTGTCTGAAGAGTTACTGGCAATGCCTGGCTGTTTTACTGCCAGTAACGGTCATTCATTTTTTTCTCTCTATAATTCTGTTCAGCTTCATCCTGGTCTGATTCAAATAGGAAGCTGACACGAATGTCTACCAAAAATCATTTTAATCTCCAGCTTCCATAAAACAATTTGAGGCACTCTTACAATTCACTTTCCTGGAATGAAGTGTGCAGCAACCCAAGTGCTTCCAATTTTATTTTTAGAAACGGGTTCATGCATTTTACATCAAATTAAGTCTAGTTCCTTTCAGTGACAGTCAGGGGGTTGTTTGAAATTGCGGCCAATGGGTAAAGATACAGTAATTTGTTTCTAATCTGCATTTTTGCTTTGAAGAGACTATCGACTCCATTAATAAAACAAATGCACTTTTGTTTCCTTGAACAGCCACAACCTGCACAATCTGTGCTTGACAGTTGGAGACAAAATGAATGTGGTGAAAGAGATTTTACACCACAGTGAGCCAAAGTGACATGCTGCCCAGAGACCGGTCCCGAGGCGCGATGATCACACTGACTTCCCCCGGAAGTGCGGCACCGCGCGGCCCGCCTGCGCCTCTTCCAAGGGGAACTTCAAAACCTGTGCCGACTGGTGTACTCACTTCTATGGCAAGCTGCACCTCGACTGGTTCCTGAACCCCAAGAGTACTGCCCGCAGACAGAAGGAAAAAGCCCATCAGAATGCACCGATAAAACAGAGGTTCAAAACGGTATTAATTACTGGCGCATTACTGATCATTACTGGTGTATTAAGAGTTTGCTTGGATTAAAGAGATAATAAATCTTCGAGGAATTAGTTCTTAAAAAGGCAAAGTGCTATTTAATGATGAGTTTCTGTGACCCACTAGGCCAAAACCATAGCTACATTTATGTGGGAGGTAATTTTATAATGTTTCTTGAAAGGCAGGATAAACACTACCATGTTTGCTTCAAATGTGGCGATCAAGTAACAAATGAATCTTTGGTAAACTCCATGCAGTCTGGAATCAGCTCAGAAAAAACAAAAAAACAAAAAATGAAAAACAGAGAGGAGAATTTAGAAAAGCTGTAAAGATGACAGTTGTGGGCCGATGCTGAAAAGGTTTCTATAGGCAAACCTCAAACCACTTGTGTTATCTGATGGGTCCCCAGTATGTGCTGCCAATCCGTCATCTATAGCCTGACTAGTGACTTCTTTCCAAACTATTATTGTTTCTAAGTTTGTATTTATTTCCCTGAATTTTTTATTTTGAGAACTTTCAAACCTACAGAAATGTTGAGAGAAGCATTGGCTAAACACCCTCGTGTCCTTCACCTATGTCCACAGTATGTTAGTGTTCTCTCCCATTTGGGATAAATTGGTGCCTCTTTGCAAGTCCTCTCTAGCTACTTGCAAGTAAGTTGCAGATATTCAACCCTCCGGCTTTAAATATGTTAGTTAGTATGTATCTCCTAAACTCAAGTAATGCCTTATATCCACACCACCATTATTACACCAGGATACTTTACACTGTTATGAAATAATTATCTAATCAGGCAGAACATATTCATAGTTCCCAAATTGCTCCCAAAATGTTACTCATTTTGTTATACTTTTTTCCCCTCTAAATCCATCAAGAATCATGCACTGTATTTGCTTGACCTATATGTCCTTTGCCCTTTAATCTAGAACAAAGATGAGTAAACATATTCTGTAAAGGATAGATATGAATGCAGATTTATGTATCTGTAGTATAAAGAATGTTTTTTATATATGTGTGTATATATATTTAGTTTTTGAGGCAGGGTCTCACTATGTAGCCCAGCCTGGCCTTGAACTCGAACTTGCAGCAATCTTCCTGCCTCAGTCTCCCAAGTACTGGGATTAGAGGCATGTACCACCACACTCACCCTAAACAATGTTATATTAATAGAAATATTTTAGGCTTTGAAAACAATACTGTCTCTGCTGCAAGTACTTTCCCATGTTACAGTATAAAAACAGCCACAGCCATAGACAATACTCAAAGTAACAAATGGAATTATGCTTCAACAAATTCACGTAATTTTCATTGCCATGAAATATTATTTTTCTTGTGATTTTTTTAACCACTTAAAAATATAAAACATCTGTAGCTAATAAATCACAAAAAAGAATAAGTGGCAGAGTTCAGCCTGTGGACTACAATTTGTTGACCTCGTATCTAGAAAAATCCTTTGCCTTTTTATAACTTTTTATTGAAGTACATGGCAATACACAAAATTTTAAGTAAAGAGCTGGATAATTTTTCAAAACACTCATGTACAACACAACCCAAAATAAGAAATAATCGTGGCTTTATTAGAAACAACAACATTTATGCATGCGCGTATATTGAGCCGAAGGTGGTTAGCATCGACTCTATGTGTTTGTATAGGGTGCTGCTAGACTCTCTTCTCCTTTGGTTTTTTTGGTGGTTGATTTGCTTTTCCTCTAGCTCTGGGTTTTAAAGCCAGGACCTGGTGTATCCTGGGCACGTGCTCTGCCCCTGAGCTAAGTCCAGGCCTTAGAAGCTGTCTCAACTGTAGCGGTCAGACTCTTCGCCCTTCCTCTGCACAGCCGGGGGAGTCGCAGTGATCTGAGCATCCCCGTCCTGACACTCACCTGCCTGCAGGGTCAGCCCAGGGCCCATGTGAGGCAGTCACATTTGAGTTGTTTCAGAGCATCTGACAGCTCCCGTAGATTGCACTCATTCCCTCGCACCCTCAGAGGGCTGCTGCGAGAATGGACTCACTCCAGGTATGGGGGCTTGTACTCTCAGCTCCCTGGGAGGCTCGCATGGGGGATGTAGCTCAGTGCAAGGGCCTGGGTTCACTCTCCAGTACAGTAAAGAAAAGGGTACAGACTGAAGAAAAGGGAAGGTAGAAGTCAGCAGGGCCCAAAATCTTCAGTCCTGGGCCACAGGAATGCTGGCTTATCAGCAGCTCTGCTGTGAGAGTTCCGGATGGTGCCGGTCAGGACTTCCTACCCAGCAGGCTGGTGGGAGGCCAGACTGATTCCCAGCACGGAACAGGCTAATGAGGCTGCTTAGAGCAATTCTGTGTCTGGTTGCTGCATTTACTTACCACGTGATGTGTAAACTCTTGGCTTTGTGAAAACAGAACTCAGAAAGGCTCTTTTGCACTTGGAAATGCTGACGAGTACTCATGGACTAGTGTCCTGAAATAGAAATCCGCTCCCTCACAACTTCCTGTGGCAGGCCCTGGCCTTCCTATCTACACCGGCACCCTCCGTGTGTTTACAAGATTCCCAGAGATCGGCCAGAATGAGAGGCGAGGCTTCATCTGCTCTTCCAGGACAGAGCCTCGGCGTCTCTCGGCTTCCCTGAAAACGACAGAACTGCCAGTCAGCCAAACGACACGTCTTCATCTGAGAAATCAACCGTCAAACAAAGTCCCCATCCCAAGGCTCAGCACATCAGCTCAGATGTTCAGTTTTATATGGGCGAGTTTCTTTGCAAAAACTTAATCCCAGGACAGTGTATTATTCTCCCAGGGAATTTCACACTCACATTTGATTCATTTATTTATTTTTGTGCATCTTTTTAAAAAATGCAACACAAGTAGATATTAATAAAGAAAATACAAAATGCATTCTTCTTACTCCTATAAAAAAATAAGACAAAATTTTGTAACAAAATAATTAAAGAATAACAATAGTTAATACTCTATATATCATGGTATTAAAAGCATGGCCAAAATGTTGCTTAGAGTACACATCCTAGACAAAAGGGCTCTCTTTTACAAAGAAGAAATAAACAGATAATAGCAGAAACTTTCTTTTCAATGAACAAAGAGTTCATTGTAGTATAAATGAAACAAATAAGCATGCATTTTAAACAGTTTTGAAACAATGGAATCCATAACTGGGGAACCATTTGAACTCCTCCCCACCTCCAATTTACTCTTTTTCCTGCCCAAGTCCAAGAGGCTGACAGCCACACTGCAGAATTGAACAGACTTGGGGCCAGCTTCGTGTCTGGGCTTCCCAAGCCATATTTTTTCCTACTTTCAGACCTAATTCTATGTTACTCTCCATCTTGTTATTCAATAAATGAACTATTAATTAATTCAATCAAATTAATGATTGATATGTGGGTAAATCCATTTGTTAATTTAGCCATCATTAATTTTATTTTAATATCCATTTTATGTACTATCCCCTTCTCTTAAGCTATTATTACTTGACCGAAGGCATTAAAATTAACATTTTATTATACTGAAAGTGTTTTTAGTCTATGTTGCATTCTGAATAACAAAATGGCAAAATTAAACAACATGGCAGAGAATCCCAAAGAGGGAACAGAAACCAATCAGACATTGTGTACTGGGGAACCGCACGATGAGAAAGAAAAAAGATGTCATGAATCCTGATGGATTTGTCCTGGCAAACTAGAAAATCTAGTTTCTTTTTCTTGATGCAGCTAGATGAGGCGATGGGCTTTCTTTTTGTTTACGACAGGACACAGTTTTCACTTGCTAGGTACATCCCTTTTGATGGCTTTCTCTTCTAGTTTGTGTTTCCGGGCTCGAAGCATCATAAATAACCAATGAAGAAAAATATCGTTTAAGCTTTAAGAGAGAATTTTCATCAATGGCCCCGTTAAAAATGCATACTTGGTATAAAGACTTCATTTTAGTCATAGTTCAGTTTCTGTCTTTTGCTGTGGCCGTATTTCTTTTTGCATTGTCTGTCTGAGTGATCTAACTTCAAAGTCCTCTCTAATGAAAAATGAGCGTGTCAAGAACAGGCGCAAGTGGCTTTAGTGGTTTGGTTACTGACGCTGCGTTGCCTTCTCTGTACCATCCGCCGCTGTGTTCTTGGCACTGAACGTTAGATGGTAAAACCATCTCAAACCCGGGAGAGGTCAGCTGCCTGTACTGGGTCAATTTCTATAAACACAGTACAAGAAGCCACCATACAGCTCCCCACTTCTACCCCTGTTACGTGGGTCCCAGAGTTACGGACTATTGTGTCTTTAATTGCAAACAAATAGGACCTGTGCATGGTAGGGAGAAGACCTAGAACAGGCCATCGACCATTATTATTGCCGTTGTTGTTCAGGCAAGCTAAGAATAGTAAAGAAGAATTCTTACATCTTTCTAGAACATGTTAGTGATATACTGAAATGCAGTTTCTGAAATGGGTAAAGCTGTGGGAAATATAAGCAATAAAAGCCTTTTTCTTTCTTTTTAAATCCTTGGTTACTGCACTTTTGCCTAAGTGCAGGTAAACTACTTGCATCGATGTAGGAAATACTATGTTGACAAAAAAATCCTTGGGAGAATTATGAGAGGCTAGAGCCAGGCATTATACTGAAGTCTCAGGTTCAGAACTCTTGGGTTGTCCAGGAGGAAGAGTTGAGAAATGTCCCCTTTATTTCCCCTGGGGAAGGGCTCGCCAAGGCTTTTCTTTGCCTTCTGGCACCAAAAATAAAAAGCGCTGGGCCACTGCCTGCTGTCCTGCGTGGTCCTGTCCTGCGTGGTGCCACCCTCACCCTGTAGGGCAGACTTGTATTCCTACTTTTACTTGGCCCAAACTCACTCTGCAGAGTCTCTTTCCCTGCCTTTAATAAACCTTGCTACCATTAAAAACAGAAGTGCTGAAATGTGTCAAGTCAGACAAATGAAAGGGACAAACAAAGTGTGGCCACAATAGGTGAAGGACGGAGAGGGACCCAAGCGGCTAGAAGCAACTGACGAGGGTGGTGTCGGGAGGTGGATGGGTCCGGAGCATCTAGTCAGACTGGAACCAGAATTCTAAATGAGAGACATTCTGATGATTTTCTGAATAGAGTTCTTCTTTCTGTGAATATTCGAAATTTCCTAAGGGCCCAGGCCCTTTATTTCCACGTTTAATTTCAAGAGCCACATCCTTTTCCGTAAAGGTTGTGCATGCGTTGAGTATAGAAGGAGCAGAGAATACCTTCACCTGGTTTTCATCTCCAGTTTGGAAACCCGGCTCACCTGTGAGGTGTCTGGAGCGGCAACACCGCCACCTGCCGGTGTGTGCGCCTCCTGGTTCTCCCGGCCGGTGGCTGGCACTGTTCCGCCGCTTCCAACTCTGGCTCCCCGGGCGTGGACGGGATGTGGGATCTCCTGGAAGCGTCTAGATGTGCCTGTTTACTTGCTGTTCTGAAGAGTGCATGCGATATTACACATCGTACCTGGCACACAATGTTCCGTAAATCTCACTCGCCGCATGGAGAGAGGAAAACACAGTCTCTCCTGTTGGCTTCCTTGGTCCTGCCGGCCGCATCTGTGCATCGAGGCTGCAGCCGTGATGCTGGAAGGGGGAACTAGCACCAGGCGACTGCAGCATGCAGACTGCTGCGGCCTGGAGGACCGAGGGGGCTGGGAGAATCGTCTGGCAGTTTCCCGCGGTGAGCAGACCCAGGCTGCGCTTCTCAGTTACTCGCTTGTGGAGAAGTCCCAGGACTCCTGGGTAGAACGCCTGTTGGAGAAGTGTCTCACATTAATGACTAGTATGACACCATTGAGCTAAGACGTCAGCCCTGGGCATCCGAAACGCATAGACGTTTCTCAGATGAGGAAACACTAATGGCCAGTAAATACAAGAGTAAATGTCCAACATCTCTGGTCATTCGAGAAACTCAAATTAAAACAACACTGTGATTCCGCCTCGCTCTGGAAAGAGTGGCTGCCATCAAGAAATCAACCGATAATGAATGCTGGTGAGGAGAAAGGGATGCTCCCCATTGTAGGGGGGACTGTAAACTGATACAACCACTATGGAAATCAGTATGGAGAGTCCTCAAAAAACTAAAAATAGAAATTCTGTTGGACCCAGCTATTCCCCTTCTGGGTATCTTCCCCAAAGAGTTAAAGACATTGTACCACAGTAATGTATGCATACCATCCTTAAAGCAGCAGAATTCATAATAGCTAAATCTTGGAAGCAGACTATATATCCATCAACAGAGAGTGTATTTATACACAGTGGAGTACTACTTGGCCATAAAGAAGGACAAACTTCAGTCATTTGTAGGAAAATGGATGCACCTTGAGACCTTAATATTAAGTGAAGTAACTCACACACACAGCTTAAATATCACATGGTTTCTCTTATATGAAAACTCTCTCTCTTCTCTCTCTCTGTGTCTCTGTCTGTCTGTCCCTCTATGTATATCACATACAGATATCTATCTATATATCTGTATCAAATGTCATATCTATATATATATGAGAGAGAGAAGGGGAGAGGATCTGTATACCTATATAAAGTATAAAATAAAAGGCTGGGATAGAAAAAGAATTGAGCTGTGTTATGTACATGTACCAATCCCCCCCCCCCGTGAATGTAATCATTATGTACTGCAAACACGTTACTAATAAAAGTCAAAACAAAAACAAAAACATCAGCCCTGGGAAAGGGCAAGTGAGATGAATTTGATATACTCTGTGAGGTACACCCTGTAAGATGGCCCTAGAAAACCAGATCCTCAAGTAAAGGACCCTTTTGCCCTCCTTCTGATGGGTTCTGCGTGCAGTGGTGTAGCTGATGTTTAGAGTTTCTTCTGTAAAGAACTGGTTGTACCGCCCCAGCCTCTAATACAGGTTCCAACTGCCAGGAGATGCCACCATTGAACGGGCAGCCTGGCTCCTTCGTGGCACAGTGGCAGCAGCATCCTGAGACACCTTGAAGGTTACAGTGGTACAAACTGCATCTATTCAGATCTTTCCCGGGACCGGCAATCGCCATAGACCAGGGACAGCTTACTTGGAAATTTGCATTTTAGGCACACACAAAAAGAATTGCGACAGCAGTGAATTAGAATAGCTGATTTTTGTCTTACGGAAGTTACAAAATAAGGTTTTGAACACCACATGTGTTATTATTTTGGTGACTTTGCTGTGTTATTGATGCTTAACCTCAAGCATCCAGTAGAGGGCATGAAAGGAACTGGTTTTGTCGGGCTCACTATCTTGAAGATGGGACTTGGACAGCAAACATGAAAAAGCAAACAGATGACCAAGTGACACAGTGAATGTTTAAATTAAAACAAAACTTATTACAGTAAAATACATTGCCAAGAACAATGAGATAAGTGTGTCCAAAGTGAGGAGGGACTTTTGAGTATTTTGAGTAGGGCTAATGGCAATGTGTCTTTTTCTGTAATCAATTTTTAAAATTAAACAATCACCGTAATTCTGCCTACCCCTCATCAGCCAGCCATTTATCAGGCAATTCCTGTCAAATAAAAACATTACAATGTATCCTCGTTCTACTTATGCACTATACCTGGCAACATGTGGCTTTCAGCTCTTCCCCAAAGTCAAAATGACTGAAAGGTAAATGTTCGGAATTGACAGGATATCAAGGCAGCCGTGAGGAGCAACGATGACACTCACAAAGGTGGACTTCCAGAGCTGCTTCAGAAAGTAGTGAGAACAGTGGGATGAATATGTTCAAAGCAAGGGAGAGTATTCTAAGGGAGAGTAATAGCAATGTGTCTTTTACTGTAATAATTTTTTTTAAAAGTTTAAATATTCACTATTTTGATCATACTTCATATGTTAAAGCTTCCAGGGAGCAACAAAAAATATTTTTTAACATCTACTTCAAATACATTGCAAATTTTTTTTTCTTATTTCCAATCTGTCTAGGTCATTTAAAATAAAATACTTATTTCTCTGGAATTAGATTTCCTATTGGATTTACAAAACACATATAGGATCACTAAATAAAATATCAGTGACATGCATTCAGATCTGTTAGAGACAAAGGTGAAGAACATGCTGAAGTTTAGCACCTGATGGCATCGTACCCCCATAAGCAAAGGCGCCCACGGCAGAAACTCTCCATCTTTAGAATACTTCTCTATCTGTGCCTCTCACTCCAGCTTCAACTCTCAAACAAACTTTGGGAGCAGGATGAGAACTTTTCACCCTTACCATCAGATGCTAAATTCTACCGAAGACTGGCTCAGCAGTTGTAAAATAAGAAACTCGGTAGTATATAATGTACAGTAAGCTCCCAACTCATGAAGGAGTTCTTTTCCAGAAAAACGTTCCTAAGTCAGATTCTTACATGCATCTGTGGAAGTTTGCAACTTGAATGTTTGTAAGTTGGGGACTTACTGTGTATGTACATACACAAGCATGCAGACATATTATAAACACACATACATATAAATACTTGCATATATGTGTATATGAATATGTCGCTTTTCCATTTTTCTATTTTGGTAGGAAGCATAAAAAAACCCATTTAATCAATGCTTACAATGTGCTGGATAGACTATTAGGCACTTGAAAAATAATTATAATCTTTATGACAAACCTCTAAAGCCAACTTTATTATTCTCATTTTGCCGAGGCTAAGATTTAGCATATTTCATTGCATTTCTCTATTTGGCAATCTGCACTATTTCTCATAAAATCCTTGGGAAGTAAGAAGCCTTCCTTGTGAACAGTTCAGGGTCTAGAAGCCTTGATTTAAGTATAAAATAACTCACAAAGTCTCCTCTGTATCTACATATTTTGGATATTATCTTTTCCTGTATTTTGAATAGGTAAATGTTATGTTTGATGTTGCTTTTTCATTGTTTTCATTTTAATTTCTTTTCCCAGTTCACTCCTACGAAGCTGTCCAAACGAACCAGTACATCCGCATTTGTTTAACTGCAACATATACTAGAATGTCAACCTAGGACCTCGCACGTCGTTTTCTTTATATCTCAGCATTCCCGTGTTCCTCAGACGAGTCTCAAGGGCCACTAATACTAAAATACTCGGAAGAGTTTGTTTAAAATAGAGATTATGGGGCCCCAACAGAGGTTACTTGAATCGGAATCTCTTGGGTGGAAGCTGAGGATTTGGGACCTTCACATGGTTCCTACATATTTCTCATGCCTACTGAATTGACACACAGGCTTAGACAGTCCGGAGGATGAGGGCTGGGCAGCATTCAGTCAGCCGTCACTGTCCACAAGCATGACTTTGACCTCAAGGCATCTCACTTTCCACGTGGCATTTGTTGGCTACCAAGCCAGGCATTCGGTTTGGTAGAAAAAGCGCTGCCTTAGGAAGCAGAAATACCTAGATGTTGATGATTTCTTGAGTTTCGGTTTCCAACATCTGTATCTACTTTGCAGTATTTTTTTGAAAATAAGATGAGGGTGAAGGGAGGGGAGGGGAATGGGAAAAAAGGAAGCAACAAGATATATCATGTACAGGTACAAATCCCCCATGACGAATGTTATCACTATGGACATCTAAAATGTACCATTAAAATAAAATAAATTAAAAAAGAAAATAAGATGAAATATTGTAGGCTAAACACAATATCTCTATTGAGCCTCAACTAATGAGAGGTGTTAAAAACAATGTGAAATCCTATTAGATAGATGCAAAACTACTGCTTGGTGTTTGGCAGAAAAGAGCTCAAGCTTCATTTGCAAAGTGAGCTGCTTGTAGGGGAAGTAGGTGACTATTTGCATTCTAAAGAAAATTGTAATTAAGTACACCTGGAAGCTTTTCCCAGCAATGTAATCAATAAGTATGATACACTTCCCTTATGTAAAGATTTCCCAAGTGCTGGGAGATAATTCTTCTGAGGTCTTTCATATTTCTGCATGTCTTATGCTGTTCTGGACTCTCTTTTTAAAGCATATTCAGCCTTGAAAAATGGAGAGAATGATCTCATCTAGAGCAAAGGCAGGGTGCCTTATTGCTCAGCATGACAGACTCAGGTTCCCTAAATTAAGGCTTCCTCTTCTAGAATGCAGCTATTGGGGAGGGACTTCTTCTGGGCCCATCTGTGTCAAGGGAAACTGAAGCAAATATGCTAATACTCCTGCTGCTTTGTATGTCATGATAATAAAGTCTTTGCTCTCTGACCCAGGAATCTCGTGTCTTCTGTTAGCTTCTGTGAAATCATGGTAGGCTAACTCTTTAGATTTCAAGTTAGGTAAAATCCCCGCCACTTCATAGTTATTGACACTGTATAAAATTACCTTTAGCACAAGTTCAATCCTTTTTCTCTTTTCCTCAGTCAAATGTTTGCCTGGTGAAATCCACAATGACAAGCGAAAAAGTAGGTGACTTGATTAAGATTACAGAGCTAGTTCCAAGCTAGATCTGGAACTCTGAGTTATGCTTCTAGCTCTCTGTTCTTTTCTTTGGGCACTGACATTTGGCTAAACATCTTGGGCAAAATATATGCAAAAAGAACATGATTTTATCAGGATAGTTAAACATTCTACCATAGAAAAACAATGTTTTCTATTGGAAAGTTGGGACTTGAACGGTCATCCTCAGGCTAATTCCTTCGCTAACTGTTCAAATTCATGAATTGCCCAGCGTTCTGCAGCAACTCAGATGTAGGGTGGACAGCAAAGTAAAATCTACAGCGCCAACAAGCCCTAGGATGGGTGGGTGTGCTGAGCGTGAGCAAGAAACTGAGTTACACCAGAATCTAACAAGGTGGACTTGCATATAGCTGATGGATGCATTGTGGGAAAGAGACCAGATTATGTCTGGGGTGGGTAGTGGCAAGCGTGTAAAATGAGAAGGCAAATACAAGAAATAACTCCACTCATAATACTACTTCTTTATAAGCTGCTGAGTGCATTTTGGTCAGTGGAAGAAAACGTTAAAATCTTGGAAGTGAAAACAGCTGGAGAGCATTAAGCACTCGCTAAGCGTTAGCAGGCTGAGGCAGCAAAAGGTTGGAATGGATTATCAAAAACAGAGAACACGTGATTTAAAATCCTGTCAGGGAACTTGGCCTTGATTTGGACATTGCTTCTACTTAGGTCTCAGAGTTCCAGTCAATAAAATACATGAATATGTTTTGCTTTAAAGTATTCTTGTGCCAGTAACATCCTCGGGAAGGACGAGGCAAGTCCTTCCTCAGTTAAGTTTAGTATACTACATAAGTACTTTATTAGGCGGCCAAAGGGTCAGGCCTGGGCAGACACGGAGGGTATAGAGGAGGCAAAGCAGCTCTGTCCTTACATGGCTTATGGCTCCTCGGGGAAAGCAGGCAGATAAACACCTACAGCCGTGCGATAGATGTGTGCAGTAACAGACACTGTGAAGTGTAGAAGTAGATCTCAAGAAGCAGTGATGCTATCTCAGGATAGAGAGAAAAGCAGAGCTTCGCAGGAAAGGTGATGTCCACATAAGCTCTCATTTTCCCCATTTAATAGGCACAGATGGATCCTTTGGTTCATTCTTCTAATATGATCTGAAATGATCCTGTCTTCCGTGCTGGCAGCATGCTCCTTTTTGAAAAGGGATGGTCTCTTTCTTCATCTCTCCTCGTGGAGAAAATAACTTCTATCCCATAGTAAGTCTTTGAAATATTTTTACACCGTACAAACACGGTAACTCAAATACTTTATACAGATGAGGCCGTAACTGTCGAGTGGCTGCGCGCTATCCACAGACAATGTACTTCTGGCTTCTGTAGTAAGTCTACTGGAGACCAGCTCATCCCCTGACTGGAGGTGTGCCTGAGCTTGGTGGGTGAGCCCTGAAGACTTCCAGGCTAGAGGCTCAAACATAGGCAGGTCCTCTGGTCCCGGTGATGGATGTCACTTTGGGTGCCGCAGGACTATAGACGTAGCCAGCTTCTCTTACTGTTTTCACAGTAAGAACCTCGTCGTCTACATCTTTGTGATCATGCATGTATTTTCTTCATCTTTTTTGTTTTTTGTGGGGTTTTTTTGCTTTTAGGAGCAACCACTGGGCAAAATGTTTAGGTGCTTCTAGTTCATGTCTTCAAAATTCTCTTATTTTTTTCCTCAGGACTTCCAACATAGCAGGAACCTTACTTATTTTTTCCTCTTCAACTTCCTTCATTGTTCTTTTCCAACAGAGAGAGTTTGTCTGCTTAAATGTTCAAAGATCAACTTGCTCTCCAGGGAGTTTGAGGTTAACGGGGACAGGCAGGAAAGATATTCTAAGTAGAAGAAACAGGATGTGCTGAAACCTAAGAATTTAGGTCTAAGACAGCAAAGCACCAAATTGGCAAACGTGCAGAGAGCAGAGAAAAGGGTGAGAAATTGGGGCCGCAGAAGAGGCAGGGACCAGGTATGAAAAATCTAGATTATTTTGCCCTGACACCAACATAAAATTCTACAAAGGAGAGTGGCATGACCAGATTTGTGTTTTTAGAAGACCGCCATGATGGTAACGCTACAACTAGATCAGGGCAATGGGGGAAGGGCCAGGGACACGACAGGGATGGAATTCCAGTCTTTAGGTGAGTGATAACGAAGGCTAAATGAAGTCAAGGGACAGGAGCATGGGAAGGGAAGGATGGGTTTGAAAGCTACTTAAGAAGAGGAAATAAGAAGCGTTTCATAGGAGAATGGATTTAAGAAGGGAGTGAAGGGAAGATAGGAAAGAAAATTACTAGGTTTCTGATTTTGATGAGTAGCTAAATAGGAAAATAATGAAAAACATACATACATACATACATACAAACCCAGAAGGAAGATAGGAGGAAGTGCAAACTTGAGAGACAAGAATAAGTTTGTCATGATTATGGGATGTCTACTTGAAGGTATTTAGAGAAAGTTGGAAATACAGATCTGAAATTGAGTAGAGAGAACTCTGGCTGCTCGCAGGCGAATGTGGAAAACATTAGCGGTAGAAGAGATCTGCTCAGCCCATGAGCTGGGTGTTGGTAACTGTGTCCCCCCAAGGCCGACCTCTGTAGTAGGGGAGCCCAGGACTGCTGTGTGTGTGCATCACGTTCAGCACAGGCTTATTGAGTCTCCACTGCACCAAGCGCTGTACCAAGCACAAATGAGCGAGACAGACAAGGTCCCTGGCTCGTGGGGCTCACGGCCTCACTCTTGTTTCAGGCAGTGGGAGCAGCACTGGCAGATGCAGCCCTGGAGTGTTCTGGGAGCTGTGCCACGAGGTAAAGTGGAGAGGTGGCCAGAGCATGCGGGGCCTTATAAGTATGCTAAAGAGAATAGTGATCTGTCTAAGACTTGGAGAATTTGTAAGGCAGGGCAGCCTCCATTTCTGCTTTCTCATGTGTTCATCTCTACTTCCAACCACAGTGAGCTGGATTGAGAGCGGGGACCATTCTGGGCTGCCTGGTGATTTCCCACAAAGCTCAACAGTAGGTAGACCACACTGGATTTTTTCTTCCGAGTTTGTGTCGATTAACATTTGAGACACCTGACAGAGGTGGCCAAAACTGATCAGATGCTACAAGACAGAGTATGTCCAAACTGAGGTTGTGAGGAAGCAGGAAGTGTGATGTGGCACAGGTGGGGTGGCACAGAGAGCAGTGGGACACTCCTCTTCTTTAACTCCCATGTACTATAAACTCTGTTCCATTCCAATCAGCTTTGCATGCCTCTCTTACAGTGGAAAGGCCCAGCTAAGATGCCCCGGCAGGGTGGGTAAACAGAGCCCATAACCCTACTTTACCTTCCAGAGCCCTGGGGATCATCACCTGGGTGAACTTTTTCGGGGGTGGGGGTGGAGGCTGGGGGTTTTTAACCCACAGATCAAATTATACTTCTTATGTGTCTCACTACGTTTGAATGTCTGATTCATCTTTGTGTCTACAGCGTTGACCACCATGCCTAGCATATTGTTTGATGCTCAAAAAATGCTTAATGAATTGAAATGAGAAGGAACAAGAAGGATAGAGAACTAGAAAGGAATATCTAGAAAGACAATCCATATAAGTATCATAAGAAAGAATGGTCAAAAGGACTAAATGCTATGAGAATTTAACAGAGCAATCAAAGGTATCTCAGATTTACGAATGGTTTTATACTGAGATGCTACTGACCGTGAGCAGGGGTGGATGATGTTCAGTAAGTTATCACAGCAAATACTGATCATATTGATTTCCTGCAATCAAATAGTACAAACTTTCATTGATATACTGCTATAAGCCAAAGAATAGATCCTTGATTATTGAAAAGAGATACATAAAATTTCCCTCAAGTAAACAAAACATTAAACTCCAGAGCACTCAGAAAAATATGCATGCTCATACCTTTTTTGACCTGATTTTTAAAAGAGAATGAAGTTTATAGAAAAACTAAGAAGCAGATAAAGTTATTTCCCATGTACTACTTCCTGTTTCTAAACATGCTTAACCCCCTTAATCAACGTCCCCCACCAGAGTAGTACGCTGGCTCCCACTGATGCATTGACACTAATGCAGCATAGTCCATAATTACATCAGGGTTGAGCCTTGGTACTGTACAGCCTGTGGATCTGTGCAAGTGTACAATGACACGTACCCTCCATTAGATGTAAGAACACCAACTTGGTTCTTTTTCAAGGTTGTTTTGGCTATTTAGCATCCCCTGAGACTCCATAGGAATCTTAAGATGGACTTTTCTTCTGCAAAAAATCTTGAAATTTTGACAGGCGTTGCATTAACCTGTAGATAAATTTGAGTAGTATTGCCATTTTAAAAATATTAAGCCTTCCCATCCACAAACACAGGGTTTCCATTGATTTGTGTCTTTAAGCACCACCCCCCCTTCTTCCTTTTCACCCTGCAGTACTGGGATTGGACCCAGGGCCTTTACACTGAGCTACATACCCAGACTTCAATTTTTTTTTTTCTTAATTTTGAGACAGGTCTTTCTTGTTAAGTTGCTAAGTGGTCCAAGCTGGGCTCTAACTTGGCATTCACCTACTTCAGCTACCTAGTTGTCTTTAATTTCATTCAGGAGTCTTATATAGTTTCCGATGCATAGCTCACCTCTATTATTTGATTATTTCAAGAATGCCACATTTACGGGATTACATAGAATATAGGCTTTTGAGTTTAGCTTTTTAAACACAGTGTAATTCATAATTCTCTCCAAGTTGTCATGTTACAATATTTTTTTTACTCTTCGATAGTGTCGCTTGGAAGGCACATACACAATTCAGCTGTTTGCCTCTGTGAGCATTTGGTTTGTTTTGGCTTCTAGTCATTATAAGTAAAGCTGCTGTGAACATTCGTGCATAAGTTTGGTATGAAAACAAGCTGTAATTTCCTCTGGGATAAATGCCTAAGAGTGCCATTTCTCAACAATGTGGTAAGGACATATTTAGTTTCATAAGAAACTGCTTATTGCAGGCATATGTGTGCTTAACAACATTTTGCTTAATCTTACTACTATATAGTAGGTCATTTTCTGGAGCTTACTTTTAGCTCCACATTAGATTTCTCCATGTCATTGCATGTAGCTACACTTTCTTCATTTCCTTTGCTGTGTAAGTAGTAATGAACTTTGTGCTCTATTACAGCACCCAGTCAACGGGGCATCAAGTAGCACCATTTTGTGAGTGCCTGCGCCATTTTCCAAACGAGGTGTCACTCTTTGGGCATATGCCCAGGAATGGGGCTGCTCAGCGTTAAGGAATCCGGATGTTCAGCTCGCAGCTGAAAAACTGTATCAGTTTCCTAGGGATGCCTTACCCAATGGCTGAAAAGGACAGGGACTTACTCTCTCACCATTTTGGAGGCGAGAAGTCTGAAGTCTAGCAGCAGCAGGATGAACCCTTTCTAGAGGCTCTGAGGGAAAATCTGCTCCCTGCTTCTCTCCTGGCTCCTACCGATTGCCAGCAGTCTGTGGGGTTGCTTGGTTTGTAGACATTTCACCCCAATCTCTGCCTCTACTTTCACGGAAAGTTCTCCTGTGTGTGTGTTTCATGTGTGTGGAGAATTCTTATGGAACAAAGACATACAGCTGTTGGAAAGGATGTGACCCAAAACAGGTCTGTGTGGATGGTGAAGGACACTTTGGCCGGTGTAACGTGGTATCTCACAAACCATCCTCGAATCAACCTCGGGCAATAGGCATTATCTTTACGAGAAGTAGAAACATTTTCAGAGACGGGGCTGGAAGCAAGGCTTTAAGAGCCCAACGTTCAAGCTTTTCCCACCGTTCAATTTGGATAACATCTATGTGTACAAAACGTAGACCTGTCTTCTCAATTGCCATCTGTAGATTTCGATGTGCAAAATCTGGCAATACTAACTGTTTGACAACGGACTTTGTGCACGTTCTCCTCCTCCTGGCTTATAAACACTCCTTTGGCCGTGTTTGCTGGCAGTTCTGAACGTGACTGTAGTGTTCTCACTTCACCTGGAAAATGGCAGGGACTTGCAGAGAGACCATACAAGAGACTGCAGAGTCGTCAGAGCTAAGTTTTCCTGTTAGAAGGTTTTTCCTTCTCAGATTTTCCACTCATGATACTTCTAAATCGCCTCACCAAACAGTTGATTTATCTCAAGCTATTGCCCAGTGTGTGATTTGGCTTATACTCCCTGAATTCTGATGCAGGTGGGTAAGGAGCAAACCCAATTGCCAGCCTTGCAGAATTTCTCAAGTTGCCTGCAAAACATCACCGATCTTTAATAATCACGCTGCACTGCTTCGCTTAATTTCTGCCACTGCTACTTAAAATAGATTCTACTTTAAATATTCGCCTTGCAAAACACTGTAGATCACAGCATCTAATTTTAAATGAAGCTACCAAAATGTTCAAACCCATCTTTTTTGTATGTATGCATTTTGGGGGTAAGATGTGGTATTTTAATACAGCTGTACACTGTGGAAAAATCAAATTAGAATAATCATCATATCTATCACCTCAAATATTTATCTTTTTTGTGGTAAGAACATTGGAAATTTTCTCTTTTAGCTACTTTTCTATTCCATATTTCAGGCAAAAATGTTGTAAGTTTGTGTTGAGGTAGAGATGGAGAGAAATAGATTAGAGTTACTTAGGAGGTAGAATTGGCAGGATTTGATACTTGATTGAATGTGGGGTGTTGAGATAGAAGGAAAAGACAAAGCTGATTCTTAAATTTCAGGGTTGGTACATTTATTAAGCCAGGGAACCCTATAGGAGAAGTGGATATGTGGGTATTTGGGGAGACTGGGAGAGGAGTAGATACGGCTATACATTTTGGACATAATGAGTTTGACTTTCCTGTGAGTGGGCTAAGACAACGCCGAATCAGAAGTTGAATATTCATGTCCAGCCTAAGAAAGGTCTGGTCCAGACATATGATTTAAAAAAAAATTTTTTTTTACCAAGATCATGCAATGGTACATTGTTGATAGACATGCTGATCACATTCATCATAGTTAGTTTGTACTTGTACATGATATTTCTTGGTTCCCCACTTCCCTACTCTTTCCTTCCTCTCCTCCACCCCTCCTTATTTACAATAGCTTTATTTACATCTTTTCATTTTTTTCTTTTCTCTTTCCCTTCCTTCCTTTTTAGTTCTATTCCCATTTGAACTTTGTCTTTCTTTCTCGCCACATCTATTATATCTTTTTGTCCTTATTTACACTTACGGTTTCTCATATCAGAGAAACAATTCGATACGTACTCATGTGTATCTGATTTATTTCACTTAAGAGTATGTTCTCAAGGTGCGTCCATTTACCTCTAAATCAGACATACGATTTTGACTGTCAAGATAAAATGGTTTCACCATGGGGGCTGTGTATGAAAACTGGGAAGAGAAAAATGATTAGAATTGGCCCTAGAGGAATCCAAAGATTAAAGGTCAGCCAGTGAATCTGAGACGATGAATGTGGTTACACATAATTGCACCAACCCGAATGGCTTGAACCATTAAAGGTTATGTAATGGATAGCCCGGTGGGATTGCGGACTTCGGGGCTGATTAGATTCAGCGGTTCGATGATGCCATAAAGTCCCTCATTTGCTTCCATTCCCGACACTGCCTCATCTGGTGTCAGCTTCCTCTGACTCTTCTGGCAAGAGCAGGTGGCCGTCTACAGCCTGCAGGCTGCGAGCCTCCTTCACCACACCGAGACCAGAGAGCATGTCTGGGGCTGTCTCAGGAGAGTCTTCTTCCTCGGAAGCTTCCAGTGAAGTCTTTCCTTCTGGTGGGCAGATTTGGGCCATGTACTTATCTCTGAACCGAAATTTGGTAAAAACCCAGGATGGGATTATGCTGACTATTCCGAAGCACACACGACCACACAAAAGTAGAGAGCAGAGTCAGGGCCCCGCGCCCGTCGCCCGTGGCAGGAGAGCGCGAGGCCTGATCACTCGGGCAGCACTGGTTTGCTGTCACAGTACACAGCCTGGATTTAGGGGAGGTGATCTCAGACCCTGTGGAAGCACACACTGCGACAGAGAGCGGTGCCAGGGGACTAAGAGAAAATGAGAGCAGAGTGTCGTCCTCATGTGTCAAGATGGAGCAGTGGCTGGCTGGGACAGAGACCACAGACAGACCATGTAGGGCGGACTTACTGTGGTCAGCCTGAGCAGGAACGCCCAGCTGGACTGAGTCAGTGTGGTCCTGAGTGTGGAGGAACCACCTGAGGATTGTTGCCGATGCAACATAAAGGATAACGGGAGCAGAAGCTAGTTGTGGGCTGTTTCCCAGGAGAAGCTCTGCTGTGGCTGGTTCTCCTCAAGGGGACTCAGCTGCTCTCATCAGAGGAAGAGCCTGGGGCCTTGCTGTAGTGGAGGATGGCTGCCGTTGCTTCGCGGGAGCTCTGGTCTTCATCTCTGCTGCGAGCATCGTATCCTGGTTCCAGTAAAGATTTCTTCAGCCATCATCTGCAGACACAGACGTACATGGGACAGTGCTGTGGGCTTTCAGGTTTTGATTGGGTCTTTCGGGTCTCCAGGGCCTAGAGAGACATTCAGCTCTCTTTCTGCATTTGGCTTGTGTGCCTGACCGTTGTAACTTATAAATGTCCTGTATTAAATCTGCTCTCTTGCAAATCATTGGCTCTAGAAAGGTAACTAATACAAGGAGTATAGGAAGAAATCAAAGTGTCTAAATGAGTGATGCTCACAGTAGTCCAGCTGTTGACAACATGCTATGCATGAATTTAGTGATTACTCAAGTGAACTGGTGGCAGAGAGGTTCATGGGAGATGAAGAAGCTCAGAGCCAGGAGGCTGGTTGCTAATGGGGCTTTTTTGGACACTGAAGCCCCTTGGATAATGGCAGGAGACAGATATGAAGATTTAACGTGCTCGTGACCAAGTTTGGCCCTAAATAACAAAGCAGTAATGGAAAGATCACTGAGCCAGGCTTCAGAGAGCTCAGCATTGGTCCCATCTTCCTCATGAATTATCCGTGTGACTTTGGGCAAGTAGCTGAATGCCTCCAGTTCTTGGTGTATTTACAGACCACAAGGGAATTGTTTAGCTAAGATCCCTTCCAGGTATAAAGAGCTACTCTTCCATGATTCTCTTACGCTCATCTGTTGAGGCTTGAGTGAATCACCCTCTTCTTTCAAATTCTGGGCTCACCAACAAATAGACATAGCAATATAAAACCAACACAAGAGCTTTATTACTTGTAAATGTGGCCTGGTAAGTATAGCTTAGAATAGGATCTTAAAGATCCTTTTTAGTCCTTGTATCTGAATGGTATTTACTAAGCCAGTTTGGGCACAGAATATGGAAAGCATTGGCCTTTACCCTGCAGGGATAGACTTACAGGTGGGGGACAGGTGGGCACACGTGCTGCAGGTAGACGAGAGAGAGAGAGAGAGAGAGAGAGAGCAAGAGCACACATGGGCAGTGGCTGCTAACACACTGACCTCTGCCTGGTAGAGGGCAGGTTGGTTCTCTGGTTTTGACCTGTCTTCCTTCTTAGAAAGAATGAGTGAAGAGAAGAAGGAAGGGTGAAAGTTTCTTTCCAATACCACCAAGCTAATGGAAGTATCTCTTTTATATTCTGAGGCAAGAATTTGGGGAAAAGAAGAACATATTTCCTGTTATGACACACAGACTAACAACCTAAACAGTTCCACATTCTATCTATGCAGCTGTCCGTACGTGTGAGAGGCATGCAGAGTAAGATGGAGAAACTCTTTCCTGAATGTGACAATGTTGCAAGCATATTTTTCCATTGTTTTCCAAATGTTCCATTTATAACCTGGAGTTGTCACAATTAGGAGGTTTCGAAGCAACGTAACTAGACAGTAAACAGGATTTAAATCACTTTCAAAATGAATTAAAATAAACAGGATGTCACCCTCATTCTACTCATATCGGCTGAGGTGTGGACCTTCTTTCTGGTGACCCACTTTGGTGCCATTAACTACCGCCACCACAGTGACAAAAACCAGGCTGCAAGTCTGGTAGAAAAATGCGACGCGAGTGTCAGGTCGCAGCTTTCTGGCCACCACCCACTCTCCGGGTCCGCTAGGTCTGAGACTGAGATAAGGGGACCCGGAGAAAGAAGCAGCCAGAGAGACCCAAGCCGGAATCACGGCCGCCCTCCGTGCACAGCGGGAAGGCTGCGCAGGCCCAGCTTTGTTCCCGGAAGAGGCAGGGACTGCACAGTGACAAGAAAAGGGTGTCGGGAAAGTCCTCACTTCCCTTCAGAGTTCTTCTCTGCCGAGATTTCTACAGGTTCAACCATATGGGGAGGGACTTACAAGGAGGGTAAAACACTGAATTTAAATTTGAGTTTGTTCCATGGGAGAATATGTACATTAACTTGTTAAAAACCTTGAAAACCTTAGTGTGTGTGAGCTGCGGCCAGGTGCAAGCCGCGGGATAGCCGGCTGCGGGCGGGCTCCAGCACACGGGGCGGGACACAGAGCCTGCGGACCGGCTGCGGGCGGGCTCCAGCACACGGGGCGGGGCGGAGAGCCTGCGGGCCGGCTGCGGGCGGGCTCCAGCACACGGGGCGGGGCGGAGAGCTGCGGACCGGCGCGGGCATGGCTGACAGGGCTTGGAAACCAGGTGTGTGCATGAAGGCCCCGGCACAGGACGCATCGCAGAGGAGCCCAGGACGGGCACAGCAGGTGAGGGCGGTGGAGCTGGCCCGGGGGCACCTCCGCTGTGTCTCCACCTCTGTGCGAGGCTGTGCCGCTGCTACTGGGAGCACCAGGCGTCCACGCCTGCTCGTGTTCTGCCCCCTGCGCCAGCCTCCCACCCCCACTCCGGTGCCGCTTGCTCGAGACATGCAGAGCGGACCCACGCGCCCTTACACCCCACGCCGCGGTCGCTGTCCTGCCCCTGGGACAAAAACCAAAACCCACAACTTAACGGAGCAGAGGTTTATCTCAGTCCGTAGCTGATGGCTCCAGACAGAGATGGCGCGGTGGCAGGGCGTGGCGGACAGGGGTCGCCCCGTGGAGGCCTGAAGCAGGGAGAAGGAGATGGAGAGGGGACACACCCAGCCGGGTCACCACCCTGACCCGCCTCTCCTGACCAGGCCCCACCTCCAAACAGCACAGTCAGCTCTAAAATCATCCGGGACTTTGCGAGGACGTTTTAGATCTAACTCATAATACACAATCGTAACCATGAGAACATAGAATAGAGGTAATGATAGCACCAATCTAAATCTTGGTATAAAACAGAAGATCCTAAAAAAATAAAATAAAATAAAACAAAAAAATAAAATAAAATAGAAGATCCTCCCGAGACTACCAAACAGCGAACATACTAACAGGTGGTGACTGATTTCAGAATCAAACTGTGACTGCGTCTCCTTTACTAAAATCTGTGCTTGCTCCTCTCCGGGTCCTCCTGTCTGGCGCTAATTTGGGGAGGCTGCCCCCCTTTTCTCAGGTTCTATGGTGTGCTGCCGTATGGAGAGAGCAGAGAGGCCCAGAAAATGGGAAAACCCCGATTAACTAGAGCTCATGTAACGAGAGCTCTCACTCAAATGGATATTTTTCCGTAGGTTTTGAAACAAGATACAAAACAGTCACTGGTATGTGGCTCCGGGCATTTAAAAAACACTTCTAGGGCAAGTACAAAATCCCTGCTTGCTGTGAATTACAGGAAACTGTGCAATTTGCCCAAAATCACAGTGCTCTGGGAGGCTGAGGCAGGACGGTCATGCGTTCAAGCATAGCCTAAGCTAAAACTTAGCAACTTAGTGAGAACTTGAATCAAAATGAAAAATAAATAAAAGAAGCTGGGGACGTAGCTCCGTGTGAAGGCCCTGGTTCCAATTCTCAATGCTGTAAGAAAAAAGAAAAAGAAAA
Source organism: Hystrix cristata (assembly GCA_004026905.1). Lineage (NCBI taxonomy): Eukaryota > Metazoa > Chordata > Mammalia > Rodentia > Hystricidae > Hystrix > Hystrix cristata. The sequence continues at coordinate 78,127 of PVJO010001631.1, forward strand.
GAAAACCATGCCGTACAATTTCTTAGCAGATGTGGATCCTCCATCAACATTCCTCTTCTAAGAACATTCTGGGCTTTTCTGGAAAGAATAGATTTCTCCTTTGTGCTCTTAAGTACAACTCCGAGGCAATGTAAGATTCGGCTTACTGTGGTTTTCAGAGGCATTTAATTATATTCACCACTCTCTGCTTACTGAAGCAGGGAAGTGGGCTCACAGTGATGGATCCATTTTATGGACCATCTAGCCGACCCCAAGGCAACCACGATACTCTGTTCTCCGCGTGCTTCTGCTGATCGGGGCTTTAGCATGGAGGTCAAACCGGACAGTTTCTTTCTCCGATGTAGCATCGTTGCAGCATAGGCACAATTTATTCATTTCTAAGACACGGGAATTCTCGACGGACTAAACAGCGGGCTGCAGAGAGAAAACCGGCGGTGCTGAATTTCAACGTGCCACTTAATTTTCTGAGTTACTTAATTTTACCTCTCAAACAGGGAAATCATCACGTTCTTTCAGTGACGCATGCGGGATATCAGATCTCTTTGCTTCAGCTCAGTTTGTGTTTTCCTTAATTCAATTAGCTTAGTCACGTGTAGTTCCACGCCCACGCCGGCTCCTGCTGTATTAATTACCAAGGACATCTGGGCAAGGCCTGGTTGGGCAGCCACATTTTTGGTTAGAGTCTAGGCTCCCCCGAGGACACGGATGAGATTGGAACCCAGTATTGCAGTATTTCAGATTGTTTTCTAATTTTTTTTCTCTTGACAGATTTTACGTTAGTTAGTTGTACTACAGGGCTGTGGGAAACCAGAAAGAGGTCCTCGACCATCAGCAGGAACCGTGGAAGTGTGACTTGCTGAAATATTTGCTGATGTTTTCCACCTGAATCTTCCTGTCTCTCTGGTTTGCCCAACATTATCTGGTCTTCCTGAAGTCCACCTCGGGAGTGAGTCCTTGTAGTGGGAGAAAGTACAAGCATCAGAAGCTTTTCTGATCTTTCTCTTATTTTTCTCCAAAATTCAAGATGACACTGTGTGTCCAGAGACAGGGAGAAAGAAGGTTCTTGAGGTGAAGCAGGGAGCCAGGCGAGATCTCTGGGGACTGGGAAGCGGCAGCAGGCAGGATGCTGCACGTTCCTCCTCGTGCTCTGTGGGGGAGGGAGTTGCCAGGGTTGGTAGCAGGGTTCACTGAGGCAGGCAGGGCCCCAGTGGGTGAACTAAGGTTTTAAACACCCCGATACACCGTCACGATAGATTGTGGAGAAGGTGTGTGTGGGGATCTCCACTCAGATCACCAGGCCCTGCCCTGGGGTGCTCCTGGCCCTTGTTCCACCCCCAACTCCCATGTAGTGGAGACCCGCCCACTCGCTCAACTCTCCTTCTGCCTTCTTTGCCAGTTCAAGTCTGATTTCCTCAGCTATGCACCCCCACCACCAGTGCACATGGTGTATTCATGTCAGATCTCCCACACTTACTGTCCCACACACACTAAGATGTTGTGGTCAATTGTCCCAAAGCCTTTTCTCATTCATTCACTCACAGGGTATTTACTGAATTCCTGATCTCTACACCAGGTGATTATAATGCACACACAAACAAGTGCCTTCTCCTCCTAGTGCTCGAATTTTGGGGGCAGGGGGCAAGGGCAGCATTGTGATCCCTGTTCTTTAATGTGTGTGCCGGACTCCGCTTTCGTCCTGTTCTAATCATAGGTCCCCAAAAGCGAAGAGTCACAGGACACTTTCCAGGCACAGTTTTCCAAGCTCTCTTCTAGCAGTGCACTCCACAGGCTCCCGTGACACACCAGACTCTCCAGGCACACCAGGAAACCAAGGAGGGCTGCCTCACACGTGCAGAGCAGGACCATACGAAGCCCCGATTGCAGGCCCAGGGAGACCTCAGATATTTTTCCATTTTAAACTTTGTATTTATTATTATTATAGGAAAAGAAACATGAATATAAATACTGACTTTTGGTGTATTTCCTTTGTCCTTAGAGGAGCTGAAGTTAAGGGTCCTGCTACAGCTGAGTAAAAGTGCCGCTGATGATCTTTGAGGCGCTGACATAGCGCAGGACCCACTATGCATAAGGAGCATCTTTCCTGCTCCAGTTTGAGCTGCCCGGTTGGTTAAAATCATGAAAGTCAAGAGCTGATGGATCCATTATGGCGAAATATCTTCCCAGGCCTAAGTGAGACGCTAGTTTGAAAATCTGATTCCCTTGCCGATAAAAAGATAAAACACAGAAGTGAGGCAAAATAAGAGTGGATAGTCACTTTCCAGATTATTGGCATTTTCAGATTTTTTCTGCCACAATATTGAAAGCCAAGTACCTCCCTGGAGAGAGGAGTCTTAGATCCATGTGGAGTAGTGAAGATAGACCAGCAGACTGTTTCTAAGAAGAGCAATTATCTTACACTGATATTAGTCACATGGCTCAGACCATTACTTATGAATCATTCTGCCTATTGATGATTATCCTTTTGTAAGGTAGAGATCCCAACCGTGAAATTAGCAATCGTCTCATTTAGTTTTCTTATAATGATGTGTCAAAAGTAAAGAAAGCAAAGTCTGGATGTATCAAGGTGGTAAGGAAGAGATATTTAGAATCATTAACATGGTAAAGAAATAATTGTGCATCTCCACTAGTCCCCCGAGAAAAACCAGATGTTACTAGCAATTGAGAGGAGCTGGGTTGGGTACCAACATGAAAGGGAATCCATCCTTGTTGGCATTGCTCTTGGCAAGTGAGGTTTCAGAGATGCAAATTAGGGCTTTCGAAGCTGTGCTTACAAGTTGGCATGTAGTATTTTGTTTTTTAAAAAGGGGAAAGGAACTGTAGCATAAAAAGACTATGTCGCCCTTGTTTGTACTTTGGGTTTCTCATGTAAGAGAAACCATGGGCTATTTAAGCTTGTGCGTCTGATTTATTTCACTTAACATTATGGTCTCAAGGTACATCCATTTTCCTACAAATGGCTCAAATTTTAGGAAATAGATAAATCTTTCTGAAATGGGAAGGGGAGAAAGAGATGGAGGGAGCAGGGAGGGAGGAGAAAGGAAGAGGATTAAAAAAAGTCATTAAAATATGCTTCACACATGTACCAGTTCCCCTCAAGGAATGTAATCATTATGTATTGTAAACATGTACTGATAAAAAAGTGAAGAAAAAAATGAAGGAAAAGCAAAAAACAAAAACAAAACAAAACAAAAACCACTCTTTTCCTTGTCCTGTATTTTATACTACAGAAAGTTTCTTAGTAGGGACATAAAGGCAGGATTAATGCCCCACCCAAGCGTCACATACAGAAAAATGAGATTTTTGGTTCTGTTGCAGAAGGCTAGCCTGGGATGAGCTGTACCCCTCAGGCACCAGGTGGAAGAACGCTGTTAAGCTGGGAGAATCACAAAGATAATTGTTTTATATTAATTTTATTCCAGTATTCTTTAAGAAATGATGTTGTGTGGCCACATTTTGGGAACCTCCAGCTTCCTTTGGCTATACGTAGATGAAGCCACATGAGGTGGGGACCCCTTGGCTTTATGGGGCTTCATTACGTGCCTTTTATTTTTCCACATAAAGTGACTGTTCAATCTGAAGGCATATGATTTTCAGAGCTTTGTTTACTTAGATTTCCAGACTTGAACATTTTGTCTCATCTTAGAGATAAAATGGAAGGAGGGTGTTCTGGGTTGCTGTTTTATTGAGATGAGTGGCAGTGGATACAGCAGAGCCCAGGACATGCTGGGCGTTCTGGAACACGCCACTCCCATGCTGGCAGCATGAATGCTAAGTTTCCTGGGGAGAGTTTACTGTTCCTATTCCTGCTGTGTGCAGGGGTGATTCCATCGTCCTTTCCCGCAGACACTGCTCTTCCTTCTGCCAGTCATTGAAATCCACTATGCCAACAACTGAGAACTAATTTCCCAAAATTGAACTGGACAGTAGTAAAAATTAGAATAGAAGAACAGATGCTATTAACCAAGAACAACATGAGTCACAGAGCGCAAAGATGAATTAAGTATTATAAACAGTCTCGGGAGACCTAAAATACAAGCTGAGCATGTTGGTGTGGCAGCACATGACTGTAATCCCAGCACTCAATGAGGCTGAGGCAGGAGGACTTCGAGTTCCAAGTCCCAGCCTGGGAAACATAGCGACTTAAGACCATACCTCAAAATAAAAGAGGGCTGGGGATGTAGCTCAATGCAAAAGGCATCATTTCAATGCCCCGTACTGCCCCGACCCAGCAACAACCGTATTTCATTTATTTAGGTAGAAAGAAGAGGAAATATAGCAATCCTGGAATTCTTTGTTCCTATGCAACTTTAGATTTCAGTCATCTTGGGATTGCCAACATCCTGCAAACAAGGTGAATTACAGGAAAGCCTGGTCAGGGGCAGGATCTGCCCCTGTTTCCAAAACACATTTTGAACCATTTCTCTGTGTAAATGACAGCCCAATGCACATTCACAACATGAAGGGCTTCGCTAATAAAATAACCAGCTTGGCGAACAATCAAATCCTTCTGTGCTGTGTAGCTGCGTTCCAGGGCACTGTGGTCACTTTGGTGGGTTAAGGTTTGTCCCTTCTGGTGCTCTTCTCTCACAAGCTTCCAGCCCCACATGGTGCCTGCGCGTATTGCGTTTGGTTTTATCTGGTTATTAATACTGAGTCTCAGCACGGTCCATACTAAGTCAAGGAGTGCTTTTTACTCTATCAGTCCTTTGAATCAATATTAGATTATGATTCTTCTTCCCTCTGTAAACTATGTAGTTTTTTAATGAATCCCTGCTTTTATGTAGAAGATCTAAAGCAAGCACAGAGCAAGGTGTGTGTTTTAGTTACTTTTCTCTCATTGTTGGGACAGAATACTCGACACCCAAAGTTAGGGGAAGAAAGGTTTATTTAGCTCACAGTCTGCAGAGGTTTCAGTCTATAGTCCGCTGGGTCCGAGCCAGGGCGGCATGGCAGAGGCAGGGCGGACCCACCGGCAGCACAGTAAAGTGAGGAAATGCAAGGAATGTATGCAAATAAGCAATGCAAACAAGCAGCTAATTAGCCTCTTCCTGTATCTTTTATCTAGGCTACCTGTCTCCAGGGCAGCCTGCACTCCCACCCTTAATTTTAGTTTCACATCCTTGATCCCAGCAGAACGATGCCAAACTGATCAATGGATCAATTTAGTAATCACACACTCTAGATCCAGCTATCTCTTACCACATGAGGCTTTGGGGGGACATCTAGACACAAACCATAACAGTGTGTGACTCTGGTTCTATTGTTCATTGTAGATCAAGAAAGGACTAAAAAGTATGTCATACATAAATAAATAATGAATGAATGAATGTTGATCAGCCCCGAACAGGTTGGCTAGGCTTTAACTTGGAGAATTTTCACAATAAGTAGTTCCTTATCTTCAAAACAGATCCTTCTGTATGGGGATTTAGCTCTGTGATTAGAGTGCTTGCCTTACAAGCACAAGGCCCTGAGTTCGATCCCACCCCCCCCAAAAAAAGCCACTTAAAAATTTTTGGTCTTCATCATACCTTGCACAAATGACTCAAGTCGCACGAAGCTGACTCAGGTCAACTTCGGATGGAACTAAAATTCGAGTCTGTTAATGGATATCGCACCTGGAACGCTGATCTTCCATCTTCCTGGTTTCCCAGTAAGTGCACAGAATGTACCAGGGTTGTTCTGTACCACTCGCTTGCACCTGGCGAGCTGGTAGTGCTCAGAGCAGTAGGCAGTGGATAGAAAAGTGCAGGCTTGGGGTTGGGGGTGAGCAGAGAGCCTACAGACCCTTGTATGAGTTAGGCAAGGAAACTTCTCGTGACGGTGGAATCCTCAGTCCGCCCTGCCGGTCGCCCTGCGGGGACCTGGAAAGCCACAGCTAGGTTTGAGAGCACAATGCGTCGTCTCCTGCTCTGTGCAACCACCTCCACACAGCTCTGTATGCTCTGCCATTAACGCGGGGTAACAGGGTCCTCCAGAACTTTCCTGTTAATCGGTTCTTCATTCGGTTGTGCCAACCACTACATCTTTGTTGTCTAAACACAGCATAGGTTTGTGAATCACACGGCCTGTTCTGCATTCCTCAGTTCTTGAGGAATCTCATTCCTCAGGATTTAGGAGAATTAGGAGACAATAGCTTCAACATTCGAAGTAATCGGAGAGACCGTCTAACTAAAAAGTGTCTCTTTCTGTCCTAGCACCTGAGGAAAAACCCCAGAGCATTACAGTTCATGTAAGGCAACCTTCCTAGTTCCGTATCTTGCCTCCTTGATGTGGGCCCCAAGTTAAGTACAATTAAATAGACAAATAACTTTATATGCTGCCTTCATAATTACAGGCAATATGGTTTGCCATATTGACAAACACAGGAATACAACATACCTCAGGATAATGGTTAAAAGTCACTGCATACAACTCCAGGCCCAGGACACCTGCTGTCTTAGCATTTCTTTCCGAAAGAGGAATGGGACAAGAAGGTGACCCCTAAGTCAGTGGGCTCTGTGCAAACACTGTGTCGCCTCTCAGGGTAAGTCATGTCTGTCTAAATTCTGCCAACCATCTTCGTATTTATTAAAGCTGCTGTAGACTGCTTGAGGCAGTGGGGCAGGACTGAATTATCGTCAAACACTCAGAGCAAGCTAAGCTCCGCTAATCAGCACATGGGGCCAGTATATGCAAAGCTGTCGACTTTGTTACTAACAGGTATACAATGGAACAAACTGGAGTTTTAAGACTTTTTAAAAGTACTTTGGTAGTTGCTTTTGGTTCCTTTTTCGGCAAACCAGGTTTCAGTTTGGTGTAAACTTGCATTTAAGCTTAGAGGTGCTCTGAAAAGATTCAAGGGCTGCTTGACTTGGGAGTAGGGGAGAGTAAAGTTTTAGGGCAAAATCTCCTCCCTGCTTCCAATTAGAGAAGCTTTGATTTCTTTTTTTGTACTGGAGTTGTACACAGTGTTTTTCCTCTGGGGAGAAAAAAGCATTTTCACTTCTTAAAAATGTACTTGAAAACAGCTTTGTAGAGAGCGTTGTGTTTAAAAAATAAGTAAAACAACATGAAGCGAAGTCTCAGAATGAGAGCTGATACTTCTTAGGGCCCACAGAGATGACTCAAACTTAGCAATGTGCAAAACCGAAGGAACAAAGCCTGGGTGGTGAATGAACATGACGGCCGCAGCCTAGGCTGATCGGAGACCCTTCTGAACCCCCGGCCCAGCGCAGCTGCACCCAGTGACTTACATCCTCAGCCCCGCTATTGAGAGCAACCTCTGCTCCCTGCACGTTCCCAAGCCTCGTCCTTGCGCAACCATTGCCTCTGTGCTCTCTTAAGCCTTGTTCTTGGCAGGTAGCCACAATCTCCTTTCCCTGAACCCCCACCTGCCATGACCCTACAAAAGACCCCACAGCCTGTATGAGAGGATCCAGTCTGGTCTCTAGTGCTGGAATGGTCCCTCTTCGGTTTGTTCTCAAATAAACCTGTCCTGTCGAGCATGGACCTTTGTTTCTTTTCCTCCTTTTTTCCTAACAGCTAGGTCTGAGAGACAGAGGTTCCAGCAGTGTTTGGGGAAGCAGCTCATAAATCAGGTGTGGTATAACACAAATGTATATGTGGTCTCTGTGCCTGGTTCCCAGCACAGAACTTTAGGTTTCTTAGTTTACTGAGGAATAAGGGGGCTAGGTATAGCCTTTGTTTACTATCCAGTCTTGACCCTTGTTTCCAACACAGAGCTTCTATTCCTTGGGATTTCTTGGATGGTAGGAGAGGTGTTGTTTTGATGAGATGACTCTTGATGGGCTCCTGGATGGAGTAAGCAGAAAGACCCAGTCACAGCAAGCTTTTAGTGCCCCACTGATCTCATCTTCCAGGAAAATTGACTTCATAATTGATAGTACCAGTTTGATGCAACCTCCGCAAAATGTCTGAGCTGAGGGTTCAGGGCATTTCAGTCTGCCGAACACACGGAGGAGAGCATTCCTGGAGAGATCAGAAGCTCCACATCCCATCCGATGACCTCGTCTGAGCCACCTCCCCAACTGCCTCTTCACCTGGCTCCTTTATAACTTCTTTTATAGCGAAGCAGTGAATGTAAATGAATATTCCTGAGTTCTGTGAGCCAGTGTGCAAGTGATTGAAACTCAGAAGGGACTCAGGGGAACCTCTGATTCTAAGTGAGTCGGACTGAAGTCGTGGGCAACCTGAGCACCCACCTCTTGCAATTGTCGTCTGAAGAGGAAACAGTCTTAAAGGACTGAGTGCTTAACCTGCGCAATCTGCTGAGCTCCAGGTAGTTGGCCTCATGGTTGAGTTATCAGACATCCATCCAGTATCTGAGAATTGACCAGTGTGGTAATAACCCTCCACATTTTTAAATGCTTGAGTATAGCAGAAGAAAACAGTTTGGTTTGCCCCATTGTACACGGAGAAGCCCTCAATGTCATGCTTTGGAGGTCTGCATGGAGTCTGGCAAATCCCAGCTCCCCTCTAAACTGAGAACTGATAGCAATGATCTTGCTTGCGTACCACCCTAAAGGTGTTACTGCTTTGGGACAGTATTTACCTGTCAAGTATTAGCTAAAATGTGACATAAAACCCAAGATGTTCTTTATGACTAAGTCCATTCATTAGGGTTTGCCAGAATTCAGCTTATTTTACCTGTAGATTACAATTTATGGATTCCTACTTTTGGGGAGAGTTTTGTCTTGATTAAAGAAAAAGACCTATCTGTTCACTTTGCCCTCAGATTTAAAAGGAGTAGATTTGGGATAGAAAAAGATACTTCAAAATAAATTCTGAGGAATTGTTTTTTAATGGGTATAAAGTTTCTGTTATGCAAAAAGTTCTAGGAATCCTACATGCAACATAGTACCAACAGTTAATGGTACAATATAGTGCACTTTCAGATTGTGGTTAAGGGGAAGCTGTTAGGGTGTTGCTACATTGTCCAGTCTGGCCTGGAATCCCTGGATTCAAGCAATCTTCTTGTCTCAGTCTCCCAAGTAGTTGGGTCCACAGGTGAGTGCCACCATGCCCAGCCAAGAGCGTAGATCTTTTATTATGCATTCTTACAAAAAAAAAACCCACAAAAAAACAAAACAAACAAACAAAAAAACTGTCCAAGAAACAAAAGAAACAGATGGACCTGAAGAGCACCAGAAAGAAAGTGGTGGTCACCCTATTTGTGGTGATACTGTCATGAGTGTAGCTATATGTCAAAACTCATCCAGATGTACACATTAATGATGTGTAATTTTTTGTCTATCAGCTACAACTCAAAAAACTAGAACACAAAATGTATTTCAACTTATTAATGGATCATCTCAGGGCAAACTTCTAGGCGATAAATTTATTTTTAAATATAAAATAAATCAACATCTTTACTGATTGGATGATGGAAAGGTACATTTTTCTATGACCTATTACCACGAAAGAGACTTGCTCAGTAAATTCCTTTATGCGAACACATTCCAAGGTATATTTAGAAATTAAAGAAAAGGATGGATGTACAAGAATGTTTCAGAATTATTTATAATAAAGAAAAATAGAAAATGGCTTAAATATCCAGCAAGAAGACTTCAGTTAAATGAATTATGGCACATTCATCTTTTGGAATGCTGTAAGACCAGTGAAAATAATATTCTTGAAGACAGATGATTTTACAAATTTCTGATATAAATGTTAAGAGTATGTTAAATATTAGCAAAAAGTTAATTTAGTGCAAATAGTAAGCCAATGTACACTGACTTTCTAGAGACATTTTGTTGCCTTGTCTTTTCCTGTTCCTGTTTTTTGTTTGTTTTTTTGTGCTAGGGTCTGCGAATTCTTTTGCTCAGTGCCCCCATTTGTTGAGAGCTAGCCACAGCATTGTTTCTGACCCCCACCCAATCCAGGTGTCGGTGTAGAGAGAAAACCAGTTGCTAGCCACTACTGCATTACCTTGGCTATAGTAGTAAATTCAGCAATAACAACGGCATTAAATGTTAATTGGATATCGACAAATCCTAGGAACCACTCGTGAACAGCCCTTAACCAAAACAAAGCAGTCTATGATTTTAGTGAAGACAGTCAGGCCACACAAATATTGACCTATAGTACTAATTCAGACCACTAATTACTGCTGCGAACAGGTAGTAGAGCAAGAGCTCAAGCATCCAGCTGGACTAAATCTCCTTCAGGCCCACCAAACCTGACTTCCCACCACAGTATACAGGGCCCGTGATCCTCCTGGCCTGTGCCCCATCCTGCCAGAGGGTCCCAGGAGATCCCTGTTTAGCTCTCATTCTCTCCAAGCCTGTTTCCCAAGGTTGTCTCACACCCAGTCTCTATGGGAGGGTAATACTTGAGTCCTGGAGAGAAAATCTCCTCCTGGCTATTGGTCTCTCCTTTGATCTGGTCATTCTCGTGGTTTTATCTCTGTTGCCTTGTGTTGTGGAGAACCCAGGAGCAGGGGTAGAACAGCTGAGCACTGGGCACATGATTCCTGGGTTTTCCTGAGACAGCATGGGTTCCAGGTGGGTGTCGACTTTGGCAGGGGGTGGGTACATCATTGCTTTTAATGACTGTGTCGGTTTTCATTTTGTGTTGACAGCTTTGGACATTCTGATTGTGGTGATCTAACGTAGAGGCTGGGACTGTAATAATGACCAGGACTCTGGCTGTAAGTAGACACTTTCCTCTACAGATGTTTTTCTTCTTCTTATAAAAATATAATGGTCAGGGCCATAGTCATTTTCAGAGTTAAGATAATGAGAATTCTCATATATTAGAAGATAACTTTGTGAAGGTCAGCAGGACCCAGACAGAAGGCCATTTTCTTTTATTAAACTTGTGTTTGCATATTAAATAGCTGAGCCAATTTTATTCTGGCATGTTCTTTTTCTGCATCTTAAAGTTAAATAGACTTCAAAGAGAGTCAGTGCCCCACCACTTCTGATATATTAACTGATGTACGGGTGAATAAGGAGGTAACTCCTCCAATGGACAGAAATCTGAGGAAACTATAAATGCTCTGAGTCCTCACACACTGGGCCTGTTGTAGTCAGTATTATTTCTGTCCTGCCTGGACAAAATCGCTCCTAACCGTCTCCTTCTAGAATATTCCAAATTGGGAAGCCTGTAGAATTATGTAGATAACCTATCTATATGGAGTAAAACACATTGGTTCTGGAGGAAAACATAACTAAACTCATGAAAGTCATTCACTAGGACCAAGATGAGTGGGTTTTGGAGATATTGCCACTGGGCAATGGCTATGGCTTTTGTTTTACTTTTATATTACCTAACTTAACTTACTTTTCTTTTTAAATACGTGGTGGTAAAGAAAGCACAGTTGAACTATTCGGGCAGTCTAGAGAAAATTAAACCAGACTCCATGCATCATAATTCATTTAACCAGTTATTTATAGATGACCATTTAGTTTATTTCTGGCTCTTTTTTGTTTCTTGGCTTGAGAGTATCCTTCTACATTTATCTTCCCATATTTATTTAATTAGCTGAATAAGCGTTTGCAAAATTTTCCAATCTTGATACATATTGTTAAGTTGACCCCCGAAAAGCTAATAAATGTTCGTATCTCTACAAAAAATATATGGAATAGTTGTCAGTATTACTGTTGCAAGCCTCGTCCTTTTTCCTTTTTCTATTCTAAATGTATCATCAACTGGTGGGAAAGAACTGTTAAAGGCCAGCTAATCCTCCTATGAGGAGCCATATGGTGGAATGATCTGCCTTTATCCCAACGATTCTGAAATTTGCACTTAATAATAAAACCAGATGGGGCTTTGCATATCTCTTCTGGGAAAAGGGGAAGATTTCTTTTTGGTAAGTCAAGGGCACTTGGATATTTGGTGGCCAAGAGAGCAGTCTGTGGAAGAGGCTTTTTGCTGGCCATCCCCATTGTCACTTCATCTCTTCCTCTGAGCCTTCCTTGCAGTCAGATGTGGCCATGAGATTAATTCTGGCCAAAAGCATATAAATGGCAATTTTAGACTTGTGCCCTTAACTTGTGGCAGGTGCGCTTGACTCTGCCCATCTCCCTGCCTTGCTTCAACTATGGACGAAATGGTGAAATCTTAGAGATGGTACAGCAATGAGATGGGAGTCTCAGGCCCGGCACAGCCTCAGGAGGCACCTCGCCTCAATCCAAACTGCACCATTTACTCTCAGACTGGTATTCAAGAGCGTAGTAAGTTTCTACCTAACTTACCAGAAACATAGTTATTTTGTATTCCTACTGTATATAGCTGAATATATTTTCCAACTTACATAGCTAAGATTGCATCATAATGTATTTTGGTATCCTATCAGTCTTTAAGAGCATAGAAATTAAATCACTTTTGCTGTATGTTGAGAAACAAGAGTATTTATAATAGCATCTTAGATGAACTAATTAGGAACTTGTATAAAAACGGAGACATATTATATATATTTTTAGTTTTTCATGAAAAACATTTATACACATTCTTTCAAACAGACATTTGAAAAAAATGTTTGCTTTTCCTCTTTTATAAATGGAACTTTGTCCTCTCAAGTATTTTAATTGATTGCTTGGAAGGTATCATTTCCAAACAAAAACATGTTTTTAAGCACAGAGACCTTCAAATGCAATTTAAAAGCCCAAATGGTTTATATTAAATCTAAAAATGTAGCATTTAGCGTTGTTTCAGAAAGCTCAAGAAATTAGTTTTTAAAACAAACATTAACATGCATATGTTAAGTATAAACTGTTAGAGAAGACACCACATATAAAGGCTTGGCGCCCCACCCTTCGTTCTGAAATTTACAAATCAGCCTTTTCTGTCATGCGTTGACCAGACCAACATGTTGCTAACTGTACATACATAGCAGCTGTTTGGCATTATCTAGATCAGTTTTGCTTTTCAGCTTTAAAACTTGGGCTGATCTTTCAGATTCAACTGAAAGTCTCTACACTTCTCAGCTGATATTTTTTCAAAGGATTTATTTTTCTATCTCAGATCTCAAATTGGCTGATTAAAATGAACTACCAAAAGTATACTTAGTTCACTGATTCTATTTTTGAGGATTCGTAACCTTTACAGGCACAGCGAATAATCTAGAGGGTGAATAGATAGTTTCCTGAACACTTTAGCTCCCATTCACAAAGGGGTGGAAAACCTGCCAGATGCTTCACACTAGACTGAGGCCTTCTTGGGCAGGGATCACCCGAAATGTCTAGTTGTTACGACTGTGGCATTTCCAAAAGTAAGGATACGTTTTAGTTGTAAATCACACAATAACAAAATTATCCCTCTACTATTAAGATCTGGTTCAGTTTCTGATGGAAAGAACAACCAAAAAGTGACAAACCAAAAGTATAGAACGGAAACAGATTCATGGTTGCCAGAGGTTAGGTATAGAGGGTGGTATTGGTAGATGTGGACACTATTTAAAATGGTACAAAAAAATCTTATTAACTAGGAATAAATCTAACAAATGATGGGTAAAGACTTGGCATTGAAAACTTCAAAACACTGCTGAGAGAAATTAACAATCTAATGATGAAGAGATATACTGTGTTCATACATCTAAAATTCAGTATAATTAAGATCCAATTGTATCAAATGGAGCCACAGACTCAGTGCAATCCAAATCAAAACACTGTGCAAGCGTTTTCAAAAAGCTCACAAGTTGTTTAAAAATTTTATTCAGAACCATAAAGAATAATGAAGACAATGTCGAAGAATAATACAATTGAGAGTTTATTTTTATCAGATTTCAAGACTGATTTCAAAGCTACAGTAATTACAACAGTGTGTATTGGTTTAAGGATAGACAACAAGGTTTATGGGACAGAACATAAAATCCAGAAATAGATCTATGTATGATGGTCATGTGATTTTTTTCTATAAATGTGCCAACAAAATTTATTAGGAGACAGAAATTTTCTTTAAATAAATAGTGCTGGAGCAACTAGAGATATCTTATCCATCTACATCTATGCCTATATCTATATCTATTTCTATTTCTATATCTAGATGTAAACATTGACTCTACCCCTCACCACACACAAAACTTGAGATGGATCAATGATCTAAAGGAAGAAGTTAAAATTATAAAGTTTTTTCACTTTTAAAATATTGCTTTCAAGTTTAATACTATGTTATAAAATTTTAAAAAGGAGTAATACAATGACTTCATGACGTCAGGAAAGCAAAGACTTATTAGATAGGATGAACACATGATCTATCGAGAAAAGAAATCAGTAAATTTGGCTTTAATACATTAAGTTCGCTTACCAAGTGACATTTCACAAAAAGGATATCCAAATGACCAAGTGAAAGAGTATATGAAAGAGCTCAATTTCATTAAAGATTCATATTACAGCTATAATGAAATCCACTACACATCTAGTAGAACAAAAAATTAAAAATAATGACAGTACAGATGAAGGGAAAGACATGGGACAATTGGAATTCTTCTACATTGATGGAAGAAATGTGACTTGAAATAATCCACTTTGGAAAAGAGTTTGGAAACAGGTACTGAAGCTAAACATATGTCTACCTTACGATGCAACAATTCCATTTCTAAACACGTATCCAAATACATGTCTACCAAAAGACTTGTACAAAAATATTCGTAACGGTCTTATTCTGCTATGTAATTTCATATTGCATTATATAATTTCATTTACTGGATTTTTGTCAAAACTTTTCTAAGGTCATACAGTTTAGATTGGTGACAACTTCTGGTGGGGCGTAGATGGTAAAATGGCATGAAGGAGCTTCCTGAGGGCCTGAAGATGTCCATCTGACCTAAGTGGTGTCCACGAGATACACACCTATAAAATTCCTCAAGCTGCTCAATTAAGATTAGTGCCCTTTATATATATTTTTAACCCCATACATTTATTAAAATAAAATATATCTTGACAGTAGTTGTGTAACAGGTTGCTTCCTTTGTGTCCCTATGTTCTGTTGTTTTGAGCTGTGAAAGACCTTCTGACTGGGCGCAGGGCCGAGTTGGGCCACAGAATTCTGAGGTTTTCTATTTCTCCAGAACATCTTGCACCAAGTACCGGACCCATAGTTCTAACACTCCACCAGCTCCACTCTCAAACTATTCCAGGTTAAATCATGTCAGTTCCACTGCTAATTTAGAAATTTATTTTTTAGGAGTTTTCTGTTAACCAAGGTGTAATTATAAGTCCTGGCCTTTTCAGATGGATTTCATGGTTCAAAACTAACTGCTTTATTGGGATACAATCCACATACCACACAATCAATTTAATGTGTGCAGTTAAATGGTTTTTAGTATATTCAGCTTTGTCCAACCATTGTTTTTTATTTTTGTTGTTGGGCTTTACTATTGTCTGCAAACCTTATAGAGAGTATTGGAAACAGACCCCCCCTTCCTCCCTTCCACCCTCCTCCCTCCATCCTTCATCTTCCTTCCTTACTTCTTCCCTTCCTTGCATCTTTCTTTCATTTTCCTCATTACCTTCCCTCCTATCCTTCCTTCTATAACTATGTGTACCTACCTGGTCCATGTCTAATGAATAATCCAAAGCTTGAAGTAGCTTTGGGGTTTTTAGGTAAATAATATTCATCTTCATAGTGGGTTGCTCTTACTTTTCCCTCAAATTTTGAGCTTTGATCTCTATTTCTTTCACAATCAAAGTTCCTTTTTAAAAGGTTTTCTAGCAGTTCTTTGCAATTCAGATTTACCTATGATTTGTGCTTCTCAATATAGCATTTTATAATGCTATTGTAAATAGCAGTGCTGTATTGTATAATTTTAGTGTTATTTTAATATAATTTTAGGTAAGCAGGCAGGAAATAAGGAGCCCACTCCACCAGTTTAAATGAGAGGTGCTTCTAATGTCCTTTTGTTGTCATTGTTTGTACACTATTGAAAAACGACTATGGTTTCCAACATTTCTATCAGCAAGGCACACACATTCCTTTAATGGATTCACTCACGAATGCGGTTAAAATTAAAATCTGTCTTCAATCTGTCGGCACCTCACTGAGACTATTAGCCTCATTCTTTGCAGTGGCTCACTCCCTCCTTTTTTATCTTTATTAGAAGGTGTTTGTAGCACATAATGTTTACATTCTCTGTGGGGAGTTGGTACACGCACATAACACATCTTAATTCTTCACTTTCTCTTCTGCTCCCTTTTTTTCCCCCTCTATCTCTCGATCCTCTTGCCATGTGAGAGCAATATATCTCCCTACTTTCTACTATTTATCTTTTATTTTGCTCTTTACTTATAATTTGGGTTTCTCATATAAGAGAAACCATGTGATACGTAAACTTGTGTGTCTGATTGATTTCTCTTAACATTATGGTCCATGGTGTATCCATGTTCCTACAAAGGATTGAAATTTATCCTTCTTTATGGCAGAATAGTACTCCATGGTGCGTAAATACCACATTTTCTTTACCCATTCACCTCTTGATGGACATACAAGCTGCTTCCAAGCTTTAGCCATCATGAACGGTGCTGCTATAAACACGAGTATGTGTGTGTCACTGTAATGTCTCCGACCCTTTTGGAAAGATACCGATATGCTTTCTTTATGCGATGTCCAGGACAACACACCCCACTTCTGAGTTTCCTCTGATGGTGCCCATTGCTCCTCCCTGGCCACCTTTGCCGGTCTCCCTCCAGTCCATAAGCTCGTCATGGGGGAGCGCTCCTGGGCTCAGGCCTCAGACGCTTCCTCTTCTCTGTGTCCTCATTTCCTGTTTCATGGCTTTGAAGGCCACCGACGTGCTAATCATTTCCAAACGTCGGTCTCTGATGCAGCGCTTCCCAGAAAGTCCAGGAGGCACGTCCGCCCACCTGGCCGGAACCCCGTGTGCATGTCCGACAGACGCCTCACACGCCTCAGCTCCTGAAGCCAACGCTTGCTCTGCTTTCAGAAGGAGGCTCTCCGGCCGGCACAGCCTTCCCTGTCTCAGCGATGGCCCCTCCGTTCTTCTCCTTGCGCTGTGAACTCTGGAATCGATTTTTGACGCTGCTCTTTCTCTGTGACTCGCTTTTAATCCCTCAGGGATTCCTGTCAGCTGGGCCTTCAAAACAGGAGCCATATCAGCATTGGACTGCTTCTCCTCGTCTTCACCGCTTCTGGCTGGCCACACTTGTCTCCCCTCCAGTCTCTTGGGAGCTTCTGGAATCCTGAAATGCTCCCATCAAACATCTCCCGGCTTCCGCGTCACTCCCAAGGTTCTCTTCTGAATACCACGGCCAAGGTGTGGAAGTCATCTTTTCTGCTCAAAACCTTCCAGAGACCCCAGTTTCATTTATACTTGAAAGCAATTTCTCTGATCCCACCTGCCTGGGTACTCCTTCCCTGTCCTCTTCCGTCCTCTTCTACCGCTCTGTGTGTTGCTCTAGCCACGTTGTTGCTATTTCTAGAACATTCCAGCCTCCTACCTTAACCTTTGATCTTCTTGTTTTCTCTGTCTTAGAATGTTTTTTCTCACTTCCTTCAAGTCCTCACTCAAATCTTACCTGTCCAATGAGGGACCTGTGACTAGGAATACTCCCTATCACCAAATCTCCTGTTCCATTGTATTCTGCTCTATCTCTTACTGCCTGCTAACACAGGACATAATTTGTTTATGCTTGCTATCTTTTTTCTCCTAGAACCTAAATTCCACAAAGCAACATGTTTGTTTTGATCATTGACATATTTCTCATAATCTGTAGATATTTTTTGAATGAATGAATCCACAACTTGTGAGTTACTATCATTGAAACATTTGAGGTGACTATGATTTATAGTTACTCTATTCCTATACAAGTTCCCAACCTAATAGAGAAATTAATTTTTCTATAGTGGTGAGAGAAAAATTATAAATTATAAATTGAATCAAAATAGTGCTTGCTTTGTTTTGCCTTAATTGTAGGGCTCCAGTGATAGCAAGAAATAATAGCAAGAATCAACAAATGGGACTATATCATATTAAAAAGTTTCTGCACAGAAAGAGAAACAACTAATAGTGAAGAAATGGGAAAGGGAGAAAACCTTTGCTAACTACTCTTCAAGAGACGAACAGGAACTCAAAAAACTTACCACTACAAATGTCAGTGAAAGGGCAAATGAATTGAACAGACACTTCTCAAAAGAAAGAGTACAAATGGGCCATACATTTATGAAAAAATGTCCAATATCTTTAGCTATTAGAGAAATGCAAATCAAAACTCTGTCACAATACCACCTCACCCCAGTCAGAATGACTACCATCAAGAACACAAAAACCAAGGAATGCTAGCAAGGTTGTAGGAGATGGTGGTAGAAAGACCTCTTCTAAACTACGGGTAGGAATGTGGATTAGTACAGCCACTGTGGAAATTAGTATGGGCATCCCTCAAATAACTAAAGATAGAGCAGCCAGGTGATCCAGCAATACCACTCCTTGGTATGTGCCCAAAGCAATTAAAGTCAGCATACTCTAGGGACACCTGCATGTCCATATTTACTGCAGCACAATTCACAATAGCCAAGATATGGAACCAGTCTAGATGCCCATCAACAGATGCATGGATAAAGAAAATACACACACACACACACACACACACACACACACACACACAGTAGAATAGTATGTGGCCATAAAAAGAACAGAATTGTCATTTGCAGAAAAATAGATTGAACTAAAGACCATCATGTTGAGTGAAATAAATCCAGACTCAGAATTATAAATGTTTCATGTTCTCCCTAATATGTGAAATCTAATAAAATTGGCCTGAAAGTAGAAAGGAGACTATTATTAGACAAGAGGAAAGTAATAAAGGGGTGGGATGTAGATAGGGGGATGAACATGAGCAAAATTATTATACACATTGAACCCCCTAATGAGAAACTAGGAGAGGAGGGGAGGACAAGGAGGAATTGATGGCGGTGAAAATGAGCAAAGTATGTTATATGCATGTACTAATCTGCTAAAATGTCATTCATTCATCTGTATAACTAATTTAAAAAGTGAAGGAAAAAATAAGCGCTTACATAAATTTAAAAAATACAGTCACAATAGGCTTCTGTTAAACATTTGAGAATTCTAAGATACTTTATTACCAACTAAGAGCCATTTGGGGTCTACAGAGAGAATAAGCACAGAGCAAGCGGCTAGTCGTGGAAGCCCCTGGAGGGTCGGGAAACACCACTGCGGAGCTCGGGCGCTGCCGTGGGAACGTCCTTCTCCTGCCACAGTGGACAGGACCGTGTGACAGATGTTCTCAAGCACGGCATGTTCGGGTCAGCTTGCTTCTACTAAAGGCAGGCCGCAGAGCCCCAGCTGTGCAGGAGAACGTGACGCCCACACTCACAGCGAAACGATCCTATCTGGAGGATCTTTGATGTCTTCGCTTATAACATTTCGCTAAAAGAACTGGGAGAATCTTGGAAGTCGGGGCCTACGTGAGATGAAAGTCTGGGGCTTGGGCATCGCTGTGGCCCGAGGTGTCCGCCCCGAGGAAGGTGCCAAGCAGGTCTGAAGTCCAAGGCCCCGCAGAGGGGACAAGTGCACCTTGTGCCCAAGAGCCACTCGTGAGCCAGCCCTCAGTGGACGGGCTCGTCTTCTGGGGTTTTGTTAGTTCAGCGGAGATGAGAGGGAGGTGAGTGCATTTGGCTGCTATCTGTTTATGTATACAGTTCGCATCGGTGACCGCCAAGGAGGGAAATGTGTCTTATCTCACTGTAACTGAAGATAGTACACACTCACTTTCCTTTCGCTTAATCAAATGGGAGTTAAAGCAAACTGTGAATTTATACTGTAAGTTCGGACGTGACTTCAAATGGGCATGAATGTTCCACTTCTAATTATTTTAACCTGCGGGGATGTTTCAAATGACTACAGGTTGCGAAGGGAGTTTTTGTGCAAAATCCATGAAAAAGTGTGAGACCTTAGTACAACATTCGTCCCTCTCCTCTTCCCGTCCCTCCTCTCCTCCCTTCTACTCTTCTCTCCTCTCCTCCCTCCTCCTCTCCTCTTTTCTTTTTCCTTTCTCTCTCCTTTTTCTCTCTTTCATTCTTTCCTCCTTCCTTTCTCTCTCTCTTTTTCTGTCTTTTTTCTTTTCATTCCATGATAAGCATTCTTATTCTCCTCACTATATTATTGAAAATAAAAACTGAGCTTAAGCACCATGAGCGTGGAAGGAACACATTTGTTTAGTTTATCAATTATGTGTATATAGGTGTGCTATGTTTTCACAAAAGCAAACCCAAACCTGCAACTTAGAGGAATGAGATTTCGTTAAATTTTGTGTTATACCCTAAGGCAGTAAATATTGATGTGTGTAGGTTAAAATCAGATTAAATAATGGGGACTGGCTCATCCAACAGGATCACAGAAAGTTATTCAAAGCTGCCTATATACTAAACAGAAAATTTCTCCATTTTTCATTTGTCCCATAGATATGTGCACAACCCCAAATTTTCTATCATTGAATGTACTTTTGCAACGTAATTCTTTAAGACCACAGACGATTTTATTATGACATTTAACTCAGCAAGTCTCTTGCAATGTTAGACATTTGTGCTTAGTTCTAATTTTTTATTCATAAATAATGTTTCAGTGATATATCCACACACTTCACATTTTTCTGGTTATTTCCTTAGAAGAACTTCCTGGCTATAAAATGGTCCAATCAAATGTTTTCTCTTAAACGCTGTGTGTGACTGGGGTTCTTAGAATATCATCAAGAACAAAACATTAAATTACATGTTCCAAGGATTTCACATTGAGCTTATATTAAAATTTTCTCTTATCATCCATCGGGTTACAGATCAGATCAGTTGCTCCTCAAACTCCAACCGCTCAGACATTCTGTGTCTTCTACTTTCCTCGGGGACCCCACCAACAATCATCTTCCTGAGCTTTGTGAGGATTTTCACAACTTACCTTACATTAAGAAATACCTTCAGGATACGAGATTGGAATAGATGATGTTCACGAAGTGATTTTTTTTAACCTCTGCTCGGGTGTAGAGTTACCACACATCACAGACTCTTGTTAAATTCATGATATAAAGAATCTGTATATATATGTATATACACATGTGCGTATATACATATATTTATGGCTCTCCATATACATATTTGGTGTGGTGTTTATTTCTGTGTGTAGGACACAGCCTTATATATAAAAATATAACAATTAATTTATTGTAACCTCATTAAACAGGTAGAAATTCTATGTGAAAACGGTTCATATAAAAACGTTTACCTAACATTTTTTGAAATTCCTATATCAAGAAAAGCATCTTCAGATCAAAATAACTACAAAATAACTAGTGCTTTTTTTTCCCCTCATCAAACAATAGGAGTATTGTTTCAGACTGCTCGTGGCGTATTGTCTTCGTCACTTTCTCCTCGCTGAGATGAAACACCCAACAGCTGCCACTTACAGGAGGAGAAGTTTGTTTTGACTCGCAATTTCAGCCCATGGTGGGCTGGCTGGAAGGCAGAAATGCACAGCGGACTGGCGCGTGGAGGAAGGCTGAGGCCAGGACGCGGACAGGGAGGCAGGAGCCGGGCAGGGAGACACGGCCTGGGCAGGACTCTGCCATGACCCACGTCTTCCCAGCGACCGCGCCTCCTAAGGGCAAAGCGCCGGAGCGCCCCACCATCCCATCGCTTTCCCCGTTGCATCTCTGAGCATGGAGAGTTTGCGGAGTCATTCTGGATCTAAGCACAGCAAATACAGTAGAAATACAGTCCACGACCATCTTATTCGACCCCTTGCGTTACTCCGTGAGGTGAGCGAGGGAAAATCTAGCACCCGGAAGTTCCAGGAGGAAGTTAATCATTTGATTTCAAGTCCTCCAATCCCAGCTTCTGGGGTGTTTTATCTTACAGTATCTCTGTTAACACTGCTAAGGGGAAAGGTTGGTTAAGGCTACAGACGACTACAGAAACGTTGCTCTAACGCGTGACCAGGAAAGGCTGTTCGGGAAACTCAGCCAACGGCGGACTGAGCTGCAGCAAAGAGGCCGCGTGGCCGGATGGTGCTCGGGCCGCCCGCAGACCAGGGTGCCCATTCGGTGCCTCCTTCTGCCTGAACAGCTCCAGCTCCTTCCCTCCCCCGAACGCACTCCGCTGCCTCGAGAGCGACTTCGCCGGGAGCTTGGCGTCCAGGGCATCCTTCATGCAGGTGGGCATTTCCCAGTCGGGGGAGAGCACCTGACACTCCCCCTAGCGGCGGTCGGTGGTCAGTGTTGGACCCCACGCGTGTCCGCCATCCGTGGTCCCCTCCGGAGGCCTGATGCGAGGGGCGGGAAAAGAGACAAAAGCTTTGCGCGTTACTCAGGGACCCCAAATCCTCCACGAAGTAGCTCAACAACAGAAGCTGCTTCCCCTTCAAGGCAGAATGTCAGACAGTGTACAAAAATTCTGCCCACTTTTTCGCCCTGAGACCACGTGGTCAACCTTTGTAATTATTTCTGGAATCGAAGATTCCGCTGCTTTCAAAATTTAAGATCTGATGGATGCCGCCTTTCAAAGCTAGTACATATTACTATGTGCTTTCTAGACACGCTCTTCTGTCTAAGGGAATCCGTCTGACAGGATCATGCAAGCGATCCAGATAACAAAACAGCCCGAATAAAACAGCATCATGAAATGGAGTGCTCGGGGCTGGCCACCGCCACACAAAGCTGAACAGAACCAAATCAGCTGTTAACACACGTTCCCAAAGAGATGGAAAGCAGCAATTTCAGGTGCCGCTTCTTCCCAAAGCTGCTTACAAGTCCAAACTGTACGCTAAGGTCAGCGGCCCCTGCCTGCCGCTTTCTTCTCATCGTTTTCTCTCCTGCCACAAATATGCTGTATCATCACGTGGCTGGAATGTCTCCAAAGTTGACGAGATTTTGTTCTCAAGTTTTTAGAGAAACAGCAGTGCATATAGCAATTTCATATTTAAAGTAATTCTCAAAACTCAAAAATTTTATAAATATTTGGGGCTTCCAGGCTGAAAAGTTTATCATTTCTCTTCAAAATTACTAAAACATTAGCTCTATGTCCCGCTAAATTTGGAAAGTATTGCAAATCCCACAATCCAGTGTCATAATTGCAAGAAGTATATTATAATAAACACTAAAATTTAAGGAATATTTACATGATGCTCTTCTACTTGAACCAAAAAATATGGAAAGCTCTTAGCATAATTTGTCCTCTATAAATACTCTATAAACAAAAGCTTAAAACATGTTATTTTTAAAATTGATTTTGTCGGTACACTTTTGATTTACGTAATGATCACAGTCATCATAGAAAATCTATACCTGTACATAATGTATCTTGATTCTTTTTTCCCCAATTCCCTCCCCTCCCTTCAACCCTTCTTCCCCTCCTTATTTACAAGAGCTTTGTTTTCATTTTCCCCTTCTATTCTCTTCTTTTTCCTTTTCTCTTTCTTTCCTCCCCCCTGAAAAGGAATATTTTCTTCCTACTTCCCAATATCTATCATCCATTTTGGTAATTATTTACACCTTCAGTTTCCCACACAAGAGAAACAATGCTATATTTAAACATGTGTGTCTGATTTATTGCACTTGAAAGTATGGTCTCAAGGTGCAGCCATTTAGCTAAAAATGTCTCGAGTATATCCTTCTTTATGGCAGTGTAGTACTCCACTGTATATTGAAAACCACATTTTCTTCATCCATTCATCCATTGATGGGCATCTAGTTTGTTTCCAAGATTCAGCTCTTACAAACTGTGCTGCTATAAACACAGATATAGATATATATCTATATATATATAATCTCACTGTGGTATGATGCTTTTAACTCTTTTGGGAAGATGCCTAGACAGTAAACAGTTGGAACCTCTAATGTCAGGTTTCAGGGACTTCACACTGATTTCCACAGTGGTTGCACCAGTCCACACTCTCACCCACAGTGGAGAAAGATTTCTTTTTCCCTAAAGCCTCACCAGCACTTGTTATTGGTTGATTTCTTGATGACAGCTATTCTTTCAGCAGTGAGATGGACTCTCAGTGTTTATTGGGAGGGGGTGCTAGGGATCAAACTCAGGGCTTTGTGCTTGCTAGGCAAATGCTCTACCACTGAGCTAAATCCCCAGCCCCCTCAGTGTTTTAATTTGTACCTCTTGAATGACCAGTGATGTTGAACATTTTTTTTCATATGTTTATTTGTCATTTGTACTTCTTCATCTGAGAAATGTCTATTCATTTCAAATGCCCATTTTTGGATTGGGCCTTTAAATTCGGGGGTCTTTATATATTCTAGATATTAGTCCTTCGAGGAATAGCTGGTAAAAAATTTTTTCACATTCTGTGGGTTGTCTCTTCACTCTGTTGGTACTTTCTTTTGCTGTGCAAAAGTTTTTTTAATGTGATGAGATCCCAGTTCAGAAAGTCTTTGCCTACACCTGTGTCTTCAAGCATTCTACCCATTCTATCTTCCAGCAGGTTAAGTATTTCTGTTTTAATATTTAGGTCTTGTGATGCATCTTGACTTTAGTTTAGTGTATGGTGAAAGACATGAATGTAGGTTTAATCTTCAGCTTGCGGAAAGCCAGTTTTCCCAGCACCATTTATTAAAAAGGCTATCTTTGTTCCCATGCAAGTGTTTCGAAGATAGCAAAATCGAGTGTTCTCAGAGTTGTTTCTGCGTCTTCTATTCTGTTCCATTGATCCTTTGCCAGTATCATGCAGTTTTAATCACAGAACTTTGTAATATGACTTCAAATCAGGGTTTGTGATGCCCCCTGCCTTGCCTTTGTTGCCCGGAATTGCTTTTGCTATTGTAGGCCTCTTCTGGTTCCATAGAAATTTTAGAATTGTCTTCCCCAGTTCTGTGAGGAATACCATTGGTATTGTGATTGGGATTGCATTAAATCTGTATAGTGACTTAGAAAATATGGCCATTTTCACTAGTTGGTTCTGTCTATTTTGTGATATCATCTTCAATCTCTTTTTTTCATGGTACTGTAGTTTGCAATGCATAGGTCTTTCACTTTTATTAGATCAATTCCTAAGCATTTCATTTTTCTTGATGCTATTGTGAAAGGTGTTATTTCCCTAATTTCTCTCTCAGTGAGTTTACTATTCATGTGCAGGTCTCACTGATTTTTGAGTGTTGATTTTGTATCCTGCTATACTGCTGAATTTGGTTATTAAATTTAGGAATCTTTTTGGTGGAGTTTTGGGGTCTTCTTTGTAGAGTATCATGTTATCAGCAAATATGATAATTCAACTTCTTCTTTTCCAGTATAGCATATAACTTACAAAGTAGAACTGATGCCCGCACAGTGGAGGCTACCTGTGCATCCTCCCTTTGTGTGTCTTCCTGGATCCTTGCATGTAATAGGTATATGCAGCCACGTCCTCAGCGCATAGTCACCAAGCTACTTTCCAAGGTAAGTGTCCAATTTCTGTCCCTAACAGACAACATATACATTTCTGTCATTCTATTTCTTTTTTACTTTTTTCTTGAAATGGTCAAATTTAAACTTTTTTGCTTGTCTAATAGAAATAAACTGATACCTAGTTGTAGTTTTGCTTTGCTTGTGCCTGATAACTCCTGAAGCTGAGAATTTTACACTTCTGGCCCTTTTTAAGCAACATTCAGTCTTGCTGTTTTTTCCAGACTGGCCACGAGCATTGGCTCTTCAGTAACTCTTCGGCCTCAGTCTCCTGAGGAGC
Source organism: Hystrix cristata (assembly GCA_004026905.1). Lineage (NCBI taxonomy): Eukaryota > Metazoa > Chordata > Mammalia > Rodentia > Hystricidae > Hystrix > Hystrix cristata. The sequence goes on from PVJO010001631.1 coordinate 103,781, forward strand.
TGGGCCAGTAGCAGCACACCAAAGCACTTGGCTTTCTTTTTCCTCTCTTGTGAAATGCTCCTTCATAAACTTCATCCAGCTTTTCTGCAGGATATTTTTATTCTACTTAGTGATTTGTAGGTGTTATTTTCTCTTTGATAAATTTTGAATATGAATTGATTTTTAGTTATATTTATTGCAAATGTGACCCGAGGTTGTAGCTCATCTTTCTACTCTTTCTGATAACTTTTAGCAAAGAGAAACTCTTAATTATAATGTAATTTACCTTTTCTTTTATAATTATCATTTTTAAATCATTTTTAGAAATCCTTCCATACATATATCAAGTATATTAATATTATCTGATTAATGTACTTAGCCAAATTAATTGAACAGTCACACTTAACCTGTGTGACTGTTCTAATACTCTGAATGTGAAATGAAATATATTCAGTATCTTAATGATAATTAATCACACTGATTAATATTAGATACAGAATAATGAATGCCTATTATGTGCCATTAATGAAAACTTATTCGGTGGTACTTGCAAAAGCATGGTAAGGAAGATTTGATTTAGGGTCTTTGCAACAGATAAAAGGTCCACTGCAATGGGGTCTTGTAAGGAGGAGAGAGAGTGGGTTCAACTCTGAATACTGCACAGGCAACTGGGAATTTAGAGTTGACAAGGAGAGCAGCAGGTCAGTGGATGGAGAATTACGAAGAGGAAACGTCAGAGCTAAGTCAGCCTCACAGAATTCTTCCTGGAGATTCCCGTGCCATCAGACATCACTGGGGGAAGGTGGAGGGTGAGGAACCTGATCAGGTGTTGAGGATGGTCATATATGAAGAGTAGGGGTTCTTGCTTATCTGAGTTAGAAGGCTTCTTTGCTGAAAGTGGATTTCATAAAGAAGTGCGGAGATGGGAGTAGGAGAAAGCTTGGAAGCCTGGCTGAAGTTTAGCTGGGCAAGAGGCTTTCTCAGTACCAGCCCCTGGGCAAATATTTTGAATAATTAAATTGTACTGAGCATTTATATGCAAAATATCCTACATGTACCATTTAATATAAACATCACAATAGCCTCTGAAATAGGCAAATAATATTGTCGTACAGATGATACAATGGATTTGTAATAATTTGCTTAAGTTACCTGGTAAGTTAGATGCTCAACAGAGTTCATTCAAACATAGTAGCATTCCTAAGTCATCCTTAAATATTTAAAGAAAAGCAATATGATCTAAATAAACTTAGCATTTTCATTTGGAAGCCATGCTAGGCATAGAGCACTGATTTATATCTTCTGGTATTCATAATTCAATGCAGGTAAGCTTCCGGGTAAATGAGTGCCATAACCAAGAGTCGAATGCTGAGGGACCAAAGAAGAAGTCTGGTGCTGGCTGGTGATACGCAGAGCAGCATCAGTAGAAGAAGCTGGCAGTGGCCTGAGTCTGGCTGGGTGAAAAAGACCCCAGTGGTCGGAGCAGACTGGGAAGAATGGGGCAAAGGCCCCATGGAGAAGGGGGACAGCCAGGAGACCAGGAGGGAAGAGATCAGTTGCAAATAGAAGGAGGTTTGATGGTCACAGATTGGAGCTGCGTCTTAGGTAGACAGAGGCCACGTGGGCGACAGAAAGTACTTACTGATCAGAGTTACCCTGAAAGAAGTTAGGAGGGGAAAGCGATTCTGAAAGACTTTATGGTGTCCCAAGTCTGTGAATCACAAGCATGAAGCTCAAGGTGCTGGCCGGAGGGTGGACGTGGGAAGAGTGGGGAGGAGGAAACAGCCATTGCCGAGTTCGAAACGAACTGTGGAGCAGGGACGGGACAGTCAGACAGGCCAAAAAGTCCAGCCCTGTGGCGACAGCTTCAAAAATGAACGCGTCGTGGCCCGGCCTTGTGAGGGAGAAGCAGCTGAGGCCTCTGTATTTCGGGGTGACCTCTTCAGTGAGGGAATCTATCGTGATCTGTGGTTTTTCCTTTAGGAAGGAGGGACCGTCAACACAGTGACACGAGTAGAAAGTTCTCAGGAAAGGCTTTTTAAAGTTGGATCGAGGGGTTGGGGATGTAGTTCAAGTGGTAGAGCGCTCGCCTAACAAGTACAAGACCCTGATTTCCATCCCCAGCATCATCCCCCCGGGGAAAAAATTGGAATATGCGCTCTATCGAGTAAAAAAGTCACTTCCACAAAGCAAATTAGCATACCTGTTATGCAACAAAGTTACTCATTTCTTTGTTTTTGTGGCAAAATAGCCAAAACCTACTCATTTAGCATGAATCCTCAAACAACACAATTTTATTACCAGTAGCCCTCAGGCTGTTCATTAGATCTCTAGACTTACTCATCCTAAATGTCTACTGTGTTGTACTCTGTGTCCTGAATCCCCCTTGTACCTCCTCTGCCTCTGTGCACCACTGCTTTAGTATCTCTGTATTTTTGATTTTTTAAAGATCCCACGTTTCTCTCTGTGTCTGGCTTATTTCAGCTAGCAAAATGTCCTCTAGACTCACTGACGTCATGGTAAGTGGCAAGATTCTCTCTGGTCATCTAGAATATATAAAGAACTCAAAAACATCAAACCTCCCAAATTCAAAGACCCAATCCAAAAATGGGCATCTGAAATGAATAACATTTCTCAGATGAAGAAATAAAAAATGCCATATAAATACACGAAAAAGTGTTCAACATCACTAGTCATTCGAGAGATGCAATTCAAAACAACATTAAGATTCCATCTCACTTCAGAAAGAACAGTGATTATGAAAAGGTCAACCAATAACAAAGGCTGGCAGGGCTGTGGGGAAAAAGGTACCCTCCTCCACTGTTGGTGGGAATGTAGACTGTTCCAGCCACTGTGGAAATCAGTATGGAGATTCCTCAAAAAACTACAACTGGAGGTTCCATTTGACCCAGCTATTCATCTACCAGACATCTTCCCAGAAGAATTAAAATCATCATACCACAGCGATATATGCACAACCATAGCAACACAATTTGTAATAGCTAAGTCCTGGAAACAACCTAAATGCCCAACAACTAACGAATGGCTAAAGAAGATGTAGTTTTTCTATACAATGGAGTACTACTTTGACATAAAAAACGATAAGCTAGAGACATTTGTAGGTAAATAGATGTACCTCGAGAATGTACTCTTAAGCGAAATAAATCAGACACTCATGAGTACACATTGGATTGTTTCTCTGATATGAGTAAACATAAGGGTAAATAAGATCAGAGAGGTGTAATAGATATTATATAAAATGAAGATTAATATTGAAAAGAGAGGAGAACTAGAAAGGGGGAAGGGGGAAAAGAAAGAAGGGAAAAAGGAAAGAAAGAGGAAAGGGAAAAAATGGGAAAATATAAATAAACCTGCTGTAAATAGGGAAGGGGGGAACAGAAGAGGGTGGGGAAGAGAAGGGAAAACCAAGATACATCACATACAGGTACAAAATAATCACGATGAATGTGAACATTATATATACAATGTACCAATACATGTTCTTGGTTAAAAAAAAAAAGATTCTGTCTGGTTTAGGGGTGAACCGCCTTTCATTATAGACACATACTCATTTTCTTTATCCTTTGTCCAGCTTCCATATAGTAGCTGCTATGAGTAACACCGCAGTAGACACACAGTGCAGATATTTTTTGAGGTGGTAGTTTTATTTCCTTTGTATATACGGTAGTTCCATTTTTAATTTCTTTAGAAATGTGCATACTTGTTTTCTGTAACGGTAGCACCAAACTACATTCCCTCTAACAGTGTAGAAGAGGCTGGTTTCCTCCACACCTTCCCCCCTCCCTGACACTTGTTATTTTTTACTTTTTTTACATACCCTAATAGGTAGAGAGTGATATTTCATAGAGGTTTTGATTTTTATTTCAAAGAAGATTCGTGATAGCATTTCTTCATACACCTGTTGGCCATTTCTCCACTTTAGGGAAATGGCTATTCAGTTCTTTTGCCCATTTTAAAATCAGATTGCTTTTCTATTATTGAATTATATGAGTTCTTCATAAATTTTGGATAATAGCCCTCTATCATGTACAGGACTTATAAATATTTTTCCCAATCCATAGGCTGCCATTTCATTTTGTTGATTGTTTCTTTTGTGTTACAGAAGTTTGAATTTTATGTAGTCTCATTTATTCACTTTTGCCTTTGTGGCCAGAGTTATTGATGTGATACCTAAAAAAGTCATTTCCAAGACCAATGTCCCGAAGTATTTTATTCATGTTTATCTTCTTTTATAGTTACTGATGTCCCACTTAAGTATTTTATCTATTTTGAGTTGATGTTTGTGTATGATGTAAGGGTCCAACTTCATTCCCTTGCTTATGGAAATCCCATTTTCCCAGCCCAATTATTGACGACTACCCATTCTCCTTGTGTCCTCTTGGCGTTGTTGTCAAAAACTGTTGATTGTATATGTTTGGATTTATTTCTGGGCTCTCTACTCTGTTTGACAGGTTTGCGTGTCTGTTTTTATGCCAGTGCCATGATATTTTGGTTACTATAGTTTTGTAGTATAATTTTAAAGTCAGGAGGTGACTTAAAGCTTTTTCTTTCTCAGAATCATTTTGACTATCCAGGGTATTTTATATTTTCATATGAATTTTAGAATAGCTTTTTATGTTTCTATGAAGTATGCTATTGACATTTTGATAGGGATTTAATGGAATATTGATTTGGGTAGTAAGGAGATTTTAACATTACTTCTTCCAATCCATGAGCATGGGATGTCTTTTCATTTGTGTTTTCAATTTCTTCATCAATGTTTTATAGTTTTCTGTGCACATCTTTCACTTTCTTGGTTAAGATTATTCCTGGGCATTTTATTTATTGATGTTATCAAAATGGATTCTTTTCTCTTGATTTCTTTTTGAGTTAGCTTCTTTTGAGTTAGTTTCTTTTTGATTTATTATTATTGTGTATAAATGTCAATTTCGTACCTTGCAATCTTACTGAAATCATTTATTAGTTTTAACAACTGTGTGTGTGTGCATATAATCTTTCAGGTTTTTATACATAGGATTGTGTCATCTGAAGTAGAGGTAATTTACTTCATCTATTCTGATTTGGATAACTTATTTGTTTTTCTTATCTGACTGCTCTTGCTACTACTTCCAGTTCTGTGTTGAATGAAGAGTTGAGAGTGGGTATGCTTGACTTATAGTGAGTCTTAGTAGAAAAGCTTTCAGTTTCCCCCCATTGTTTATGTTATTTGTGAGTGTCTCATAAATAACTTTATTACATTAAACCTTTTTCTATATCTACATTGTTGACAGTTTTTATCAAGAAATAATATTGAACTTTGTCAAATGCTTTTCTATATCAATTGAAATGATCATGTGGGTCTCATTTTTTGTTCTGTTAATGTGATGTATCATACTGATTGCTTTGCTTATGCTAAACCAGCCCTTATGCCAAGGAGAATCTCACTTGATCATGATGTATATAAACTTTTTGGTGTGTGTTGAACTTTGGTTTGCTGATGTCTACTGAGAATTTTTGCACCGATGTTCATCGGAGAAACTGGCTCATACTTTTCTTATGATGTCTTTGTCCAGCTTAGGTGTCCGGGAGATGTTGACCTCATTAAATGTGTTTAGAAGCATTCTCCTTAGCTCTTCAGATTTTTTTAAAGAGTTTAAAAAGTATTGGTATTAATTCTTTAAGTGTTTGGTAGAACTAAGTTACGAAGCCATTGTCCCTGGGCTGTCCTTTTTTGAAAGATTATTTATTACTTCTTCAGTTTTTCTTTAATTTGGTATTTGTCTGCCTGACCTTGCTCCCTCTTCCTGACCCAATTTGATAGGTTAATACTTTTCTGAAAATTTACCCAGTTCCTCTAAGTTACCCTGCTAGCATAAAATTGCTCATAATGGGCCCTTATGATCCTTTTCATTTCTGAGGACTCTGCTTTAATTTCTCCACTTGTATTTTGATTGTGTTTAAGGCTTCTCTCTTTTTTCTTAGACAAGCTAAGAGTTTTTCATTTTTGTTTCACTTAAAAATTCTTATTTTCTTTTTGGTTTTTATTATTTTTTCCTTCTATATTTGGATTTAGTTTGTTCTTCTTCCCGGTTCCTTGGGGTGTAATGTTAGACTCTCTGAGATTCTTTTCCATTTTTAATGTAGGCATTTATTGTTACAAATTTCCTTCTTAGAGTTTCTTTCACCCTGTTCCATAGGTTTTGAGAGGTTATATTACCACGGTCATTTGTCTGAAGTCTTTCTTCCCTGGTAGTAAAATCACAGTAACCTGAGTTCCACCATTAATTTGCAGTCTAATAAGTGGTTCCCCACAGCACTTTAATATCTAGCTTCAAAAAGTCTTAAGCTCCCAGAAACACACCTTGATGCAAGCCTAACATAGAAAGCCCTCTTATCTACCCCCACTGCACTGTTTCTGCTGGCAAATGTGTCTCTTCTCCTAGCCGTTGGGGTACTTCTGGGCACGCAAAGGGCAGTTCCCAGTTCAACCCAGAGTGTGCCGGGTCGGGAGCACTTCCCCGTGAGTCACTCGTGGGTGGGGTTTCCACAGCAAACACATAGTGAGGTACCACTTCCTGCAACAGTTGCGTGCCATCTAGAGTTTTAGGGTAAGCCAGAGTGTCGCCGCTTACAGATTCGGTGACAGTTAGCACTTCCGAAGTGTCTTTCCATATCTTAAAACTGATGTACTTGCCTTAAACATATTATTTCTATCAAACTAATAGTGACATGTAAAACTAAAAATAAAATTAAGGTTTCCCTTCCCAGTGAGACGTTGCCACTACCCCTCAATTTACTCTTGTTAGAGATATGGAGGAACCAGCGTGCTCCGTGGCAAGGACTGTTCTACCAAAGCAGTCACACAGCTAAAGAGCTACTAAGCCACTCAGCAGCCAGCTGGTCAGCCTGTGTGTGCAATGCTCAGACCGGCTCACACTGGAAAAGTGGGATGGACAAACAGGTGAAGTCTTGAGAGAGCCACCAAGATGATGATGGTGCTGAAGACGTGCTGCTTGGATGTGTTAGTCGGCTTTTCGCCATTGTGACCGAATAACTGAGAAAAACAACTTAGCAGAGAAAAAAATTCATTTTGGCTCATGGTTTCAGAGGTTTCAGTCCATGGTCAGCTGGCTCTAAAGCAAAAACATCATGGTGGGAGGATGTGGTTGAGGAAAATTGCTCAACTCACAGCAACCGGAAGCAGAAAAGAAGGTAAAGCACCTGAGAGGAGTGGGCTGGGTGCCAGACATGGTCTCTGAGGTCATACCCTTGTGATCCACTCCCTTCAACTAGTCGCATGTCCTGTTTCCATCACCCCCGATAATGGTGCCAAGTCGTGACCTCACTGGTGTATTAATCCACTCTTGGTCCTCCATGTGCTACACCTCTAAACATTGCTGCTTTGGGGACCAAGCCTTCAATACACAAGTTTTGGGGGGACATTTCATATTTCAACTATAACAGTAAGGAAAAGGTAAAATCACTGGAGACATGATCATCATCTTCAGGGATCTGAAGATCTACTAAAGGATCTTTTCCTTTTGCATGTTAGGTCCTTTGGTTAAAATGTCCATTCAAATCCAGTGTCCTTACTAATTCTCTGTCTGGTCAATCTATCCATCTTTGAAAATGAGATACTGAAACCCCTCATTATTATTGCTATCTTTTCTCCCTTCACATACATTAATACTTGCTCTTTGTATTCAGGTATTCCTGTGTTGGGTGCAAAAATAATGGTTATATCCTATTCATAAATTGACCCCATTATCATTAAATAATTAGCTTCATTACTTCTTATGACACCTTTTGACTTAAAGACTTTTTAAAAAAAATCAGATATAGAAACAGCCACCTTTATTCTCCTTTGGTTACCATTTGCATGGAACATCTCCCACCTCTTTCAGCTAGGACCCCTGATAATGAGACTTCTGAACAGAGGTGTCTGGGCTAGAAATGCAAATAGGTGAATGGGCATGACTGGCTCAGAGAGGGCCCAAGTTCCTTGCCGCAGCCCCCCCAAGGGACTAAAGTTCACTGGCTGTGCCCCAAGACATGTGGAGGAGGGCAGCTTCCCCTTAGGAGGTCTGCCAGGCAAAGTCATAGAACTGTCTGTGGTCAGGCCTGAAAGATCACACATGGCGTTTTGGCCTGGAGTTGGACTCCTTTGTTAGTCCTGCAGTTCACACTGATGTTAAAGGCTCAGTTGTTCTCTTGCCATCTCCGCAGCCTCCTCGTCTCTGGCAGCCCTGTCCTCAGCCAGGCACAGCCGCATGGTCCCTGAGGGGAGCTGTGTGGAGCTCTGCAGACTGGTGAAGGGCTCATTCTTCTTGTGCCCTTGTTAACCACGGTTTCTTTGTACCCGTGGCTTCATAGTGCTGCAGAAAACTGTGGTTTTTATTTTCTCCCCTTTATCCTTGTTATTACTGAAAGAGCAAGGAATTTTCACGTCCTGAAGGAGAAGTATGAAGTGCTTTACATGCGTTTGCTCTGGGCAGTTTCTGTTGGCCCCTGCAGTTATGTCCTTCATCATTCTTTGCCGGCTCTGCATCCTGGCACGCAAACTTAGTGGGCACCCTGCCCTTTCGCTTCCATTTTGGTTTGGTGAATGGGAATTATTGGCAGCAGACTGGATGGAGAGGATAGAGGGATTTCAGAGGCTCAATTCTTCCACTCTACCTCTGCCAGATCACTGAGGCCCAGCTCTGTTCTTTTACCGGAGCATCTGCTGGCGGCCTTCTCCTACAAGTACAACTACTTTCTCTAGGTTCAGGTATCTACTTTTTCCATTGCCTCTTTGGGCCACAAGTAGAAATGACTTTCTTATTTTTCCAGCACTGGGGACTTCTATCTCTTGTAAATAGTCCCTTTCATTAAATGATCTTCACTTATCCCGTTTGAGTGTGCTATTTCTTATTAGGATTCTGATACATTACTCAGGATACTTTAAGATTAATTATTCACATTTTACTGAGGTGGAAGCAGAAGGTAAATAATTTACATGAGATTATCTGGTTAATAAGTGGCCAGTTTAGTTCAAATTTAGGTCTATTTTAACACAGGAGACACAACCGTTAGCCAGGTCACTCTAACTGTATTGTAGATGTTTAAAGCACTGTGTTTCAGGGGCAGGGAGACAATTATGACGGTCTAGGCAAAAAAATAAACACCTCAGCTAAGCCAGTGATTGCATTAATGATATGGGAATGATCTCAGTGACTTATGAAGAATGAAAGAGACCAGGGGACCACTTTATAGATGGTGGGAGAAATTGGGTGAAAAAATGTAAGGAATCAAGAGTGACTAAGTTTCGCATCTTGGGCCATTTCTTCCCCAACAGCTGCCACATTGTGCTGGCTCCACATGTAAGTAATAGTGATCATCACAGTCACATTGCCCAGGAGAAGAAACATCAAGCTTTAGAAATGAGTGTCTCCACTTCGTTCGCAGAAAGAGCCTACATGGACTAATGAGAAGCAGACAATCTCAGTCCTGTGGATCTTCCTTTCTCTCCCAAGCTGCTGGATAGATACTGGCTCTTGCCGGATTGCTATTGCCAGTGGACTGAGTGAGGAGTTTACAGCGGAAGAAAACATGGAGAGACAAAGTGTAAGAAGGCACCCATTGTTTATCATCTCTTGGCAGGTGGCTAGGAAAAGAAGAAAAGAAAACAATGGGGCTACTGACATTTGCTGTCCCACAATAAATTTTGATAGAAAAATCCATTAATCCTTCTCTCTCGAAATTTCATTTCATTATTGTAACTTTGATATAAAAATAATTTTCAGTTTCTATAAAGAACATATCCTCATTATTGGAAGTATCCAGCCACCGAGAGACACTGAAGTCAGAGAAGTCTCTTCAGCCACACGCAGGAATCACACTCACCAAAACGCTCTGGGAGAAGCTCATTACTGCGATCACCTCCCGAAAGCAGTGTCTTTAATTCTCAGACTGCGTCTCCAGCCAGGCTTTAGCTTCGGAGGTGGCTTAACACATTCCCGCCCATCCTTTGGAGAATCTATTTCCTGAAAGAGAAAGCTGAGTTTGCGAAGAAGGTGATGAAAGCAAAGATTCACGCATTCTTAGCTAAATGTTCCAAGTAAGTTGTGGAATTACAGATTTTTCATCTTGGGCATTTAAAAGGGCAACAGAGATTTGGACCCCTTCCGTCTTTAAAAATTTCAGCGCCAAAAGAGAGTTGCAATACTGGTAGTATGTATGTACCCAACAAAGTATCTTTAATAAAAACGTAGTGCAATCTAATTATGCTACTTAAAAGATAGTTACAACATTCCCAGGTCATGTATTCATAAAACATGGGGCTGAAGACAGTTAAAATTCTAAAAACACATTACTGAAGTTTTGTTTTTCAATATCATCAGTGTATTTCTTTTGGAGATTCATATGCAGGTCTGGAATAAACAGTTTCTGGGCTCTCCATGAGAATAAAATGAAAGCCAATGCACTTTAAAAATAGACCCCGGACTTGATTTTAGTAACAGATGATAATTATTTCTGAGCGCTTTCCTCCAGCCAGCTTTCCTTATAAACAGTATATTTTGTTTTATGGAAGGTATTTTAGTGTTTATGACTTAGGAGGAGTTATGTGTTGGTTTCTCTGAACGCGCACAAGATCCCTGCTGGAGCGTCTGCTGGGGAGTAAGGAGGGTCCCCCCAGAGCGCTGGTCCCGCAGACGTGGGCTCAAAGCCCGCCACAAGGGGGCGAGCGGCGCGACCCGAGAGCTGAGCTCCGTCTCAGGCAGCAGGGCCTGTCTGGGGGCTCGCAACAAACGCCTCTTAGCAATGCTGGTCGTCCTTTCTCCAGATTCACATTCAAGTTTCCAGCAACAGAAGTGTATGCCTAAGACAGCAGAAAAATTCAAAACACCTTTTAAAAACTGCTTTTTGCTATTTTTCAATGTTTCTGCTGACTCTCTTTGCAGATGGTCGAAGTTTGAGTGCTCGGATGGACGGAAACATGTAAAAGCCCGGACGGGTGTAGTGCTGGGACTTGGCCGCCAGGTGTCAGTATGCGCTCGACTGATTGAGGCCGCTGCTCGGAAACCGAAGGTTAAAACAAAAAAAGCCCCTCCGTGCTTTCCAATAAGTAAGACTGCGAATGTACAATGACCATTCTTTGCTTTTCAAAAGATAAGAAATGGGTTAGTATCTTTGGCTTTGGAAGACATTGACGAAAAATCCGGGATGGAAATTATACAAGTGTATGAATCTGAAAGTCCTATTTCAAGAAAGTTGGACACCTTTCTTGAAATGAAAAACAAATGAAAAACGAAGTATGTTAAATTCAGCAAGTGCTCTTAGGTTAAAATTATTACTTACATGGTTATGATTTATATTCTGCAAGCCCTCAAAAATTATTCAAGAGAATCGGAGGCTGCATCTGGCAGTCACTCTATTCCACAGTGGTGCGGTACATGTTTAAAGTCATTTCCATTAGAGAGTGAGATAAAAAATACTTCAATGTCTGTGAAACCATGAAACAGGGAACTACTCTAGAAAGTAGACCAGATTTACTATGGGCTTTGGACAGGAACCTCCAGAAGACTTTTGTTCATAGGCATTGTTATTTACTCAACAAATATTTACTGAGCATGTATTATATTCCAGGCAGATTGTAGGCATTGAGAATATAGCAGTAAACAACACAGACAAAATCCCTGTCCTCATGGAGAGGGAGGGAGAGGAGGGAAAAGGGATGAGAGAAGAATTGAGATGTGTTATGTACTCTCCACCATGTATGGAATCACTACATACTGCAAACATGTACTAATAAAAAAATATTTGGGAAGAGAGACAATAAGCCAATTAACCACTCAATCCATCAACAATAAGCAAATACTGTAGTATATTAGAAGATAAGCGCTACAGATTAAAAGAGACGGAAACACTTAAAATACGGTGGTGGATGTGAGTCCTCTTGGAAAGAGACATTAAGCAAAGATTGGCAGCCCTGAGGGGCGAGTCGGGGTGCACAGAGGACGCTGCGGAGCGCCGCCCGGGGGGGCGGGGAGGGCGGCTGGGCCTGGGGCTTTGCAGAGAGCCCCTCCCAGGTGCAGGTTTGTCTTCGCATTTTCTTAACAGCATCTTTTGCAGCAAAGCAGCTTGAAATTTAACAAAATACAATCTGTTAATTTTTTCTTTCATGGATTGCAATTTGGGTGTTGTGTGTACAAATAATCCAAGCCTAAGATTTTCTCCTAAATTATCTCCTAGAAGTTTGACATTTAGGTCCATGATCCATCTTGAATTTCTTCGTGTGAGATGCAAGATTTATATGTGGAGTCTTTTCTGCTTTTGGTCATATGGGAATCCAACTGTTCAAGTACATTTGCTAAAAAGTCTTCCCTTTCCCCTCGCCGTGAGTGGCCTTTGCTTTGCAGCAATGAGGTGATGTTTGTGCGGGTCTGTTTCTGGGCTCTGCCTTCTGTTCTGTTGATCTATTTGTCTAATCTTTTGTCTGCTGCCTCAGCCATTTTCTAGCATGTCTGGTAGTTGGGTGGTGTCATTTCTCCGACTTTGCTCTTCCTCCCTGTTGTGTTGGCTCTTCCAGGTCTTTTGCTTTTCCACATGAGCTATAGAACCAGTTTGTCAAAACCTGTCAAATGGCTTAGAGGGATTTTTATTGGGATCACACTGAATCTATAGATCTACAGATGGTTTCGCTTTACAGTGGTGCAAAAGCAACACATATTCAGTAAAAACCATACTTGAATTTAAATTTTTTTTTATCAATACCTGTTTGCAATACATGAGATTACATTCATTGTGGGAAATTGGTACATGTACACAGTGCATCTCGATTCTTTTTTTCCCACTCCCCTCAACCCCCTTTTTTGCCTGCATGAGATTCATTTATTTATAAGTCCTTATAAATTTAATTATCATACATACAGGTTAAAAACCATACTAATTGCCAAAAACCATACAAAACACATGAGACAATTAAACTAAATTAAGGTACACTTGTAAATACATTGTCCATGTTGGATTACAGTAACTTTGTCTCTCTCTCTCTCGCTCTTTTTCTCTCTCTCTCTCTGGCCCTGTTATGTTTTTTATATCATACTATATTTATACATTGAGTTTCTCATTTAAGAGAAACCATGTGATATTTCAATTTGTGTGTCTCGTTTACTTCACTTAACCTTTAGGCATCAACGTGCATCCATTTTCCTATTAATGACTCAAGTTTGTTCTTCTTCATGGCAGAGTAATACTCTGTTGTGTATAAATACCACATTTTCTTTATCCATGTTCTATATTCATGATGGGCATATAGGCTGCTTCTAAGATTTAGCTATTATGAATTATGCTGCTATAAACATAGGCATGCGTACGTCACTGTAGTATGATGTCTTTAACTCTTTTGGGAAGATTCCTAGAAGGAGAATACCTGGTCAAATGGAATTCCTATTTTTGGTTTTTTGAGGAATCTCTCAACTGATTTCCATCGTGGTTGTATCAGTTTACATTCCCACCAACAGTGGAGAAGGGTTCTTTTTTTCCACAGCCTCATCAGCATTTGTTATTGGTTGATTTTTTGATGATAGTCATTCTTTCTGGAGTGAGATGAAATCTCAGTGTTGTTTTAATTTACATTTCTCCAATGGCCATTGATGTTTAGCATTTTTTCATGTATTTATTAGCTATTTGTACTTCACCTGAGAAGTGTCTATTCATTTCAGATGCCCACTTTTTGATTGGGTCTTTAAATTTGGGTGGTGTATGTTTTTTGAGTTCTTTATATATTCTAGGTATCAGTGATTTGAGCAGTAGCTGGCAGAAATTTTTTTGGCCTGTCTCTTCACTCTGTTGGTGGTTTCCTTTGCTGTGCTCATTAATTTGATGTGACCCATTTATTAATTCTTTGTATTATTTCTTGTGCAACTGGGGGTTTGTTCAGAAAGTCTTGGCCTACATCTATGTCTGCAAGTGTTTTACCTATTTAGTCTTCTAGAACGCTGTTTCTGTTCTAATGTTGAGATATTGGATCTACCTTGATTTTAGTTTAGTGCATGGTGAGAGATATGGATCTAGACTCAATCTTTGGCGTGTAGACAGCTATTTTTCCCAGCACTGTTTGTTAAAGAGGCTATCTTTCCTCTAGTGAAAGAATTTGACCCCTTTGTCAAAGATAACGTAGCTAAATTTGTTTCCGCATACTCTATTCTGTTCCATGGACCCACAAGTCTGTTTTCTGGGGGTCTTTTTGTTTATTCGTTTGTTTGTTTGCCAATAACATGCTGTTTTTATCACTGTAGTATAAGTTGAAGTTTGGGATTGTGATGTCCCCGCCTTGCCCTTGTTACCCAGGATTACTTTTGCTATTCTAGGTCTCTTCTGTTTCCGTATGAATTTTAGGGTGGTTTTCCCTAGTTCTGTGAGGTATGCTACTGATATTTTGATTGGGATTGGATTAAATCTCTATAACAGTTTTGGAAGTGTGGCCATTTTGACTATTTTTCCATGTTTTTAATGCTAATAAATACGTGAAAAATGTTAAACATCAGTGGCCATTGGAGAAATGTAAATGAAAACAACACTGAGATGTCATCTCACTCCAGAAAGAATGACTACCATCAGGAACAGGGGATCGCTTTCCATGTTCTGATTTCCTCTCTGCTCTCCTTTTTCAGAGTACTGTGGTTTTCATCGTAGAGGTCTTGCACTTCCTTGACTAGGTTAATTGCGAAGCATTTCGTTTCTCTCGATGCTATTGTGAAAGGTGTTGTTTCTCTCATTCTCTCGGCGAGCTTGTTACTGGTGTACAGGAAGGCAAACTGCAGCTAGCGTTGTGACTGTTCCTGGGCTGCGAGAGGCGGTGCGACGCTGTCCCCCAGCGGTGCGGCAGAGGGTGCGGCTCGCAGTCGGTCCGTCTCGGGGGCAAGCGGTAGACACTCAGCAGCAGCCGCGTTGGCGCAGCTGCGCTGTTCAGGTCGTTAAGTCCATTAAGCGCGTTTTTGACTGGAGATGTTTGCAATCTATGATGCGTTTATTGGGATGTAATCACATCGTAAATCAAGGAGAATGTATACTTGGAAAGATTTGATATCTAACAAGATTACGATTTTCTACTCATAAACATGCACGTGAAACATCTCCATTTATTCAGATTTTCATTGGCTTCATGCATTCGAATTGTATAATTTTCTTCATATAGATCTTGTACTCATTTTGTTCGGATTGTAGCTCAGCATTTCATTTTCAACTCAGTTTTAAAATATATATATATAAACATATACATATGCACATTTTAGTGATGGAATATTGAGTATATCTTAACTGATAAACTTACAAATTTTACAAAACACCACAGAGAAGCTTGTGCTTTAAAAGCTGAAAAGTCAAGACGCACTTGTGAGATCCAGCGTTTTCGTTCATGCCATCAGGGTGCTCACTCCCGCTCTCCCGGGCTGACCAGGCAGGACGGAAGGCTTCCCCGTGTGGGCCCCTGCCCGCCTGGCGCCCGAGCGGCGCTCAGTGACCCGCAGATGGTGGGGTGCGGTGTGGGGGCTAGTTTAACAGCGAGCTACCACCGAGCTCACCCAAAGCCGTGTTCCCAGGTGAGCAGTGCACAGAGTAGGCACTTTTTCTAGGTGGCGGTGAGGCTAGAGTGCCCCTTCCTGAGCAGCCACACCTCCCCGATCCACTTGTCACTTGTCCGTTTGGAAGCATCCGTGTGCCCCTCCTTTTGTACTTGTACAGAGATTTCATGCAGCCTCATACTACTGTCTGTGTAAGAAGAACTTTCTAACTCTGGGATTCATTATTGTTCTCCCTGCATGACACGTATTGTTGGCTCTGGTGACAAACGATACCCTCCTTAAGATGAAAGACGTCTGTTCCTGGTAACTTATCCCCAGAACCGAGACCACGAAATGTCTATTTAAAGACCTTCCCTTCCCATGCTGCTGGTACCTCACCAGGTCAGTCTGACTTGGGTCTCAGTTTATGACCCACTTTTAAAATTTCCCATTTGTCGGACCACACTGAAAAGGACCCCGTTGCTCGCCTTCCTGTGTCCAACCCGTGATAGCGTAGTGAGATCACGGCTTTCTTGTGTATCACCAGGATTATATAATAGTCTTCATTAAAAATATTCTGTGGAGAATTTAGATTCAAAAAGCTTTCAGATACTGAATTATTTACGGGTGAAATGAGAGGATGTCTGAGTTTTTAAAAATATTCCAGAAAAAATAGGTAGAGGGGGAAGGAGAGAAAAGGTTGAGAAAGTGGTGATGAGTATCGAAGCTGAGTGGTATAGAAGACTCAATGTTCACTTTTGTGTATGTTTCAACATTTCCACATTGCAGGTTTTTTTTTTTAAATAAAGAAGAAAAGATGAGCTCTTTAAAAACAGCAGAAATTTTCAAAATGGTAACAGTTAATGATTGTTAATATGCACAACTTTCTTTGCCTTTTTACCAAGAAAGATGTGCTTTAGGGAAGAATTCAGGAAAATTAAGGTATGGGTGACTTTAAGCACAGCTTCTAAATGAAAACTAGAGAGGAGACTAAAATCTAATAGTGTTTTGACTGTGTTAGTAACTTAAAGTCTTGCAAGGCAAAATCTCATCAGAATGGGGTCTAATAATAAAAATAGTAATTATAATAGTAGAGAATAATAATACTATGTGTCAGATGCTGGGACAAATACTTCATATATTACTTCACACTGATTTGCTGTGTTAATGTTGTCTTTCCTTGTCTTATAGATGAGCAAACAGGGACCCAGAAAAGTTAAACAGCTCACCCAAGTCACCCTCTCTAAGTGACGGAGCTGTATTTGGAACCAACACAAGCAATTACCAGAGCCTGAATTAATTATCGAGCTGTGCTTTGTTTCAAAGTCAAAGAAAGGTGAACATGGTTAAGGGAATTGGAAATGTCTATGAAAATCTAATCTATGAATTTGGGTCAAGTTAAAGGAAAACACAGAATTACGAGTCTGCAAATCAGTATGTTGCACACTCTGAGGTAGAAAAGAAAAGAAAAAAAAAGGAAAAGAAATGAGGGCAGAAACTATGTGGAGAGGTATGGGCTACTTGCCCTGGCTGGACAAATTTAAGGGAACATGTATCAAATAACTCAGCAATAAAGATACATAATAATTTAATGCAAAAATTTAAAAATGCAAACAAATTTATAATGAGTAAAATATCAAAAACTTAAATATAGAATTAGTGACATGCCATTCTGAGCTATACTGGGAAGACTGAGTGATAGGAAAAATTAGTAATGCCAATACTGTCTTTATCTAAAATTTTGATATTTTGTTCATAATAGATTTTTTGCATAGCATTTTTCAATTTTTTAAAAAATTGCATTGAAACTAGATGTATCTTGATTACTAAAAGTTATGATCCCCCTTACATTTTAAATTCAGACACAAGTCCTAGCTTGTGAAAGAGTTCGTAATTACCAAAGGTGTTCGGGTCAGGGCTTCCCCTCACTCACCCCTCAAATTATTCCAAAGAGTCCCTGGATTTGCTCAGGTGAAAAACAAAATAAACCGGTGTCCCAGCCCCGCTAGTGCTGGGGATGAAACCCGGGGCCTCTGGGCAGGACAAACAAGCCTGTTACTACCGAGCTGGACCCCCAGCCCAGCCCTGCTGTCAAATACCTTAGAAGAAGAGAACCAAATGAAGATCTGGTCAGTACCTCAGGGATCCCCTTTTCTGTGGCTATTTCTACTGCTGCATTTTTTGTTGTGAAAATTCATACTATGTAGTTCAAAGTCTTCTGCAGCTGCCACGAATCAGAAAATCAGTGCTCCTCAAAAGCTAACCTGCATCACCAGGGAATCTTGATAAATGCAGGTAGTCGACAGTCTGGTGTCTATCTGAGATGAGGCATCTCAAAACTCACCAGGTGAGTCCTGTGCCACAAATGTAATATCAAGGTTCATCTGTGAGGCTGCCTGGGCCTCGCCCAGCAGAGATTTTGATGTAGTGGGAGTAGTGTGGGGCCCAGAAGTCTGTGTTAGTAAAAGGTGCTCTGTGGACCACAAGTGCAACCGTATTCTAGCTCCCTGGCCCTCCCCTTGGCTCTGTCCATTCTCCAGGGCTTCCTTAGAACCTCCCTTGCTCTGCGTCCAGTGCTCAGATTCACCCTCAGTGTCTGTGCACGGGAACCACCAAGAACCATCTCTCAAAGGAGTACGGGCCGGGATGGAAGGGAAGAACGGAGTGGAGAAGAAAGGACGGAGGAAGAGAAAGGCAGTCATTCCTCTGAGTCTCTTCTCTGGTGTGTTTTTTGCTTCTGGGCTTCAAGCACACCCTGTCATTTGAGAATTCACCAACACCAGGCGTTTGCTGGTAGCATCCATTCTTGTTTTTCAGACTGTTAATGGGTTTATTCATGGTGGTCGATTGTGGAACAGTCTCTTTTAAACAGAAAAATGCCACAGACCTGGGACGGTCTGAAAGACCTGGAAAACTTAACCAGCACCACGACAACTTATGTAAATAAGTGGTTGCAACATGGAAGAAATTTTGTACATAAGAGCCAGTTAAGAAGGGGACTTCGCATCAGACCAAAGACTGCTTGTCGCATGGTGGTCTCGACGGTACACCGCTCAGGACAGGGCAGGGTTTCCGGGCCTCCAGCTTGCGGCTCTGCTGTCTCCTAACATGTTTCTCTCTTTGACAAGCTTGATGGTGGCCTGGGGCGCAAAGGCGTGAATTCATCGAATTGCTTCTCACAACCGAGTTTGCTACGGGTAGAAACGCACAGGTACGGTGGCTGGAACATAACAGGAACTAAATTGCGAAATGGATAAATAATGAATACTCATGGTGCTTATACCACTTCCAAGAACATAGCAATATGACTCTGTGCTTATAAATATGGGAGAAAAGAAAAAGTTATGAGGCATATTGATGAAAACCTATAATTCAAAAACTTCTGTTGAACACACTGGCTGAGAACTGCTGCCTGTTGTACGGGGAGGGCAAGTTAGGTACTGGCACCTGAACCCTGGACGTGCTTTTGTCTTCTTACTGGTAGTTATACATCTGTATGTAGGGCACAGTAAACTCTATAAAATTCACACTGAGATCCTCAAAAGCTCAAAAGAAGGGGCCAAGCTGAACCACTCACTGCAAAACCCACAGAATCGATCCAGGAAACCCGAAAAACGGTTATTAATTTGAATGTATTCTTTTATTTGGAAGTATAAGAAAGCAAGAACAGTTTTTCACATATTCAAAATAAAACGCTTAGCAGTATTAAGTACTTTATATTAAACTGGAGAGGGCTGAAAATATAGATTAGAAGAACACCTACAATAATTCATCCAGAATACAGTCACTACATAGCAATATGAGATTAAAATGGCAAATATAAATGACATGGAAGTTAAATTAAGGGAGATAAAAATCTCTATTGTCACTTTGAAAAATGGTCCCTGGCCAAATACCATCTGCTGAAGTTCAGCGTCTGTTTCTGAGAAAACCGTTCATGAGGTAGAAGCAGAAGGAAAATTCCTTTTCTGTGCAGAAAGTATCTTTCAGAAATATTTGTAGGAGAGATATTCCTGTCTATGTTAGGGAGAAGTAAAGTTTGCCTTTAATTATCACTTCAAAATTATGCTAAAGCTATTTGATGTAATTATATAAAGAAGAAATAGCAATAAATTCTAAAAAAGGAAAAGCCAAAATACTATCATTTGCTTAGAAACTTTTCAAAAACTAAGCAACCATATCAATTAAAAACAACTAAAACATTAAATCAAGTCAGAAGCAACCAGAAGGCTACCGTGGTGGGATGACAATAAATGTGTAAGACCTAATAAGTTTTCTCTACACCAAAGGTGATTTAAAATGTATAATAGTAGCCTGACATCAGGTAAACTAGATCGATGAAGAAAATGGGAGGGAGGCCAGCAGGAGAAAGAGATTTCAACACATTTCTGGAAGACAGTACAGTAAATGGTATCTGAAGGAACAGAAGAAGCCAGAAACTTGTACACAGATGGTCAGAGTACACAGTTAGAAACAGAGAAGTTGAGGGAGCTACTGCCTTCCCTTCATTCAGCTGTAAACCCAGCATCACCCTCTTGGTTATCAATGTTTAAGCTCAGGAGGTCGCGATGCCCAAGGCGGCAGATCATTGACACCAGTGAGAGATGGAAGGGGAGACACCTGGAGTCAGAGGCGGCTGACCCTTCAAATACTGGACACCTGAGTTACCAAGGATTCCTGTTCCTCTTCCTCGTCCTTTTTCCCTTTGCCCTCTGCCTGTTCCTGCTGCTACCATCCGTGATCTTCAATAAACACAGCTACTTACTACATAGCGTGTGCTTGATATTTCTTTCCTTGTTGTACACAAGAACCTGGACTATTTTTGGTCCATTCAACTGCAATATTCATGCACTCAGCCTCCAAGAAACCCAAGACTCAGAAACCACAGTATGAGAATGGAATTAGAGCTAAAAACACAGGTATTGATTAAAAATTTATAAGCAGAACTGTTAATGCCCCCATGCTCTCTCTAATCTAACACCTTGTACTCACCGTTATTTCCCAGGCTTCGAACCAGATGGTATTTCGCTAGGAAATCCAGTGCCCCGGGAGCAAAGCTGTCTGTATTCTGGCTTTGGAGGGTGTTATTGTTCATCTTGAGTGTCAATTTGATTGGGTTGAGAGACATCTAAATTAATCAGTCACACTTCCGGGCGTTCCTGGGTGAGCCACGTGGAGTGAACCTGAGGGCCGTATCTGATCCCTGGCCCCTTCCTCTCTGGCTTTTCCTGTGCCGTCTGCTTCCCCCCACCATGCCCTTCTGTGGTGATATCTCTGACTTGGAGCCAGTTGACCATGGATAAAACTTCTCAAACTCTGAACCAAAATGAACGTGTCCTTTTTTAAATTGTGTGTATCAGGTATTTTGTCTGAGCAATGAAAAGGTACCAATACAGAAGCTTTCTAAGGGTCAGACCTGGTCTGTCTACCCTAAAGCAAAACTCATATGAGTTTACCCATGTTCATTCTCAAATATTAATGTACACTTTAAGATACAGCACTATTGAGATTAGCATCCAAAGTGAGAGACTAAAATAAATACACAGGAAGAGAAATGGATCTGAAAAAAATAGAGATGACACATAGAACAGAAGAGAACCTGACTGGCATTCTCTAAGATCTTTATGAAGTTATTTCATCCAGCAAAAAAACAGCTGGCTCATAGGAGAAAGACATAATCTGCACACTAAAAAAATTGGACGTTAAAATCATTATCTCCAACACCTCTAAAAAATAAGCAAAAATGTTTAAGAGAAAATACAGAAAATATATCTAAAGGACTTTTGTAGGAAGGCTCCGATCCCAGTAATAGGAATTTTAGTATCAAAAAGTAGATAACAGAGTTTCCCAGAGATGAATGACACCAC
The DNA here is from genome assembly GCA_004026905.1 of Hystrix cristata. Classification (NCBI taxonomy): domain Eukaryota; kingdom Metazoa; phylum Chordata; class Mammalia; order Rodentia; family Hystricidae; genus Hystrix; species Hystrix cristata. The sequence continues at coordinate 125,172 of PVJO010001631.1, forward strand.
TCCTAAGAAAAGGGTCACCAAGGGCCTGGCTCTGCAAAAAACCGAAGTCCCATTTGTCAGATCATCAGTGTGAAATTTAAGGAAAAAAAAAAAGAAAGAAAATCTGAAAGACAAAGACAGGGAAAGAAAAACTAGAGACGGAGATAAGGAGAGAAAATGACCATCAAGCAATCAGAATAACACCGGCATTCGATTTCTTGTCACCAAAATTGGGTGATAGAAAGATGTGGAAAAGTATCATCCAAGCTGCAAGAGAACAAACATTTTCAACCTCAACCCGCAGATTCAAGCACTGATTATCTACGGGCTGCCCACTGACAGCACGGACGCCTGGGTCGACACCTGGGCGTTTTTAGAAGTAGTCACTCTGCAAACAATGGCCAAGGTACAGTGGTGAACAAAACGCACTTCCAAACTCTGAGTAACGGGGCACTGTTCTTCCTATATTAAAAGGGTAGGGTGCAGGGGGAAGCACCAGAGAGCCATGAACAACCACTTTATAAGTTTTCATTGTTAAGGCTAGTCCTCAAAATAGAAAATAGACACCTTCTTTGGCTATTATGTTTACCACGTACACAGCTTTTTCTAGGAGAACAAGCAACCCTCCTCTAAGTGTTGACTCTCTAGACTATCAGCTAGGATGTTCCAGGCATAAGAAAACGAGATGGGATTCACATATGCTTCGGTTGATCGGAAATTCTTTCAATAAAATAATAACCTGAATTTTACAAACGAAAATAGCAAGCACAAAACCTCCATATGCCCAAACGCAATCCTTGGGAAAGGTCAGTTTTGTGTATCTTCTGGGGCCGGGAAGGCAGCTTGAACTGCGTCTGCCTGGAGGCCTCGCCGCCAGCCAGGCCCCGGAAGGCCCAGGGCGCGGGCCTGGGGCAGAGCCGGAAACAGGAAGTGCGGGGAGCGCGGGCCGCAGCTGCAGAGGGAGGTCATTTGCTCCCGTGCTGGGTGAAGCCCCGCGTCCCTGCTCCAGCTCCTGCGTAAGTTTTAGCAGCTGCTCTTAGCTGAACTTGTTAAATTTTGTTTGCTCATTTGAATATGATGGTCTTTGATTAAGGTCGTTTTGCTGGGTAATGTAGCCTTGACTTTTTATATCCTTATTACTTTATTTCTCCTCTGGTTCTGTTTCTTTGATTGTCTGTTTACTTTTAGGTTTATTATGCTTTTTAATATGGTCTTTATTACATTTACTTGGATATTTAAAGTCAATATATGTTCTCTGGGCTACTTTAGCTTTATAACCTATGTGTTCTATTTAAAAATTTTGCTGTGCTCTTTAGAGTAATACGTACGCGTGTGTGTGCGCGCACACACACACACACACACACACGGTGATCAAAATATATGGTGCCTATTTCAATGTAAAAAATTTATTACAGTGGAAGAACACTGACATTACTCCCCTTCCTTTGAACACATTTACCCCCTCATTCTTGCCATTTTCTAAAGCAGTTCTGGAAGTCTTTCTTTCCCAAGTGTGTTTATGAGGTGTGATCAGAAATACAATGAGCGCTGCTGTCCAGCGCCATCAACTGAAAGTCAGACTCTTAAAAACATCCTGCGTGCCCTCATCCACTTTATTTGAAGGACCTGGTACTGTCTTCTGACTTGTCTTCAAAGTCAAAATGACCTCTAAAGGAAAGCATTTTGAATTGATCCTGGACACTGAGGCAACCATGGCAACACAACTGAAGCCACTCATGACAGAGGACATCCGGAACTGTTTGGAAAGTGGCCGAACGATGGGAGAAGTGTGTTGGAACCCAGTGGGAATACTGCGAGGGGAATTAATGGCAGTGTCTCTTTTACTGTCTTTTACTGCAATACATTTGAAAATTTAAACATTCACCATATTTTTATATCACACACACCATATATATAATGTGTGTGTGTGTGTGTGTGTGTGTATAAATTTATATGGAAGTATCATTCTGCCAGTGTTCCAGTCGAACTGCTGGAGGCCCTTCCTTGGGCGCAGTGGTTAAATGGCTGCACTACTCAGCTTTCCCATCAGCCAGACAGCACCTGACCCTGCCCCTGGCAGGAGGAGAGGTGAGTCCATAGTTGGCTGGGCCCAAGGCAGAAACATCATTGTGGAGGGTGTGGCAGTAGAGAGGCTTCGTTTATGGCGGCTGGGAAGCAGAAGCAGCGCCAGAGAGGAATGGGCGAGAGACCAGATGTAGACCCCAAGGGCAAGCAAGCCTCCAGGACCCAGACACACCGGACATGTGCTGTATTAATCCCCCGGGTGGCTCTCAAGCCAACCAAGCTGACAGTTAAGCCTAACCACCACAACGTCCTCCTTTCCTCCTTGGAGTCACCCTTCTAATGAAAATCCCCAGAAGTCTTTGCAAAGCATTTTTGCCAAATGATGAATTCTAGTTCCTCTTATTTAGCCCTGGAACTGGAACGCAGGTGTGTCCTCTTAAGGCTGTAGAACATCTTACCCTCACCACAAGCTGGTTCTTCCAACTTGTCCATGCTCCTCTCTGGGAGGCTGAGTAGACGTCTCTTCCCACAGAGCCATCTAGCACGAGCTCCTGCTCTGCCCACCGCCACTGAGCCCCGTGTAAACTCGTGCCCACACCGCAGGGATCTTCAGTGTTATGGAGAGACAACCCTGTGCCCTTCACACACTCAGGACTCTGGGGCCACCTATAATGAACTGTCCTGGGCTTTAACCGAACAGCCCTTCATACTCACATATCCAGATTGTTGGCTCACGGCCTGATTCTTATCAGATAGTATCCAGACAAGATCTTCTCCTCATTGCATGTGGTAAGAAAAAATAAAGGAAGGAAATTTTGGATGACAGTCCTGTCCACACTTGAAGAGCCTTGTAAATATACAATAAAGACCCTGGAACTTGAATTAAAATTAGAATATCATCACTTACTTGACTGGGAGAAAGGGCAGACAGTCCATTGAGAAAAAAATCCCAACTAAAGAAACATAACAATTAAATGTTTGTTGGGGCAGAAATACCCCAATACATTTTTAAAGATAAAATCATAACACACCCAGGAGAATGACTCAATTAAAAATATTAAAATAAAATAAACCATAAGGATCCATTTGCCCAGCATGCACTGACTAAAGCTAGACAGAGCGATTCATGATATTATAATTTACCAAAGGAGTGAAGGAAATGCAGAAAGCCTCAGAGTAGCCAAATGGAAGCAAGCTGTGAGCTGCCCTGGGGCCCAGCATCAACTGCTTTGACCACGGGAAACTCTGAGTATGTGGCTCACTGGGGACCGAGTGAGGCCCTCGCACTTCATTCAATGCTGCTACTTTATTTTCCTCGCTTTCTGAATATGGTTTCCTTGATCCTCTTTCTTGTAGTAATACCCGGTACCATTCACAGGCAGAAGTATAATTCCACTTTCTGCAAGACCATTTACTCCTTTAAAGCGGGCAACTTCCACCTATATGGGGTAGCCAGGATCAGACAGTACCTTCCCTGGCAAGAGGGGTCATAAATAGGGACTAAGCACAGAATTAAGTTATTAACAACACACACTTCATCTACTCAATATCTATGAGCCATATAGGGTTAGCTAGGACTATATTCAATGAACAAAGGAATCAAATCTTTTATATATATATATATGCAGAGTGATGAGAGATAATGTTTTGTCCAATTGTCACTCTAGCTTCTAGGTGACGGATGGGTACCCTGGCTAAACTAATTACGACAGAATGTTTACCACTATGAGTGTAAATAAATAGTGTCCATTAAGGAGGCAAATTGTTTAGTAAGGAGTCATTGATACTTGAGCAAAGAAGGTTTCCCGGAAATCCTGTTATCTGCCCTGAAGTACAGAGCAATAAAGTTGACCGAGGTATTATGATTCTCAGGGAGATAGGCCTGGCACCATGTGAGAAATAGGCTTTGTCTTTTCTGGCCTTCATTTTGGGTTTCAATGACGTCTTCATTTACTCACCATCCACTCCCCACCCTCATTAATATCCTGAGTTCTAAGAAATGGTGACTATGTATCTTTTCTCAGAACACAATCTGTTTCCAAGATAAAGAACTAAGGACTTTACATTCCAAACCACATGTCCTCTCTCTCTATCCTTCCTCTCCCTCAGGATAAGAACCAAGGACTTTGCATCATCCCCCTTCCACCCAATTTAGCAGCACACCCCCCCCACACACACACACCACTGGAGTTACCCATGATAGATTGTAAGCCTTTGAATTCAGCCAGCGGACTTAAAGGTCAGCTGCTTCTCCTGGATTAGGGGTCGAAAGGGGCAACCCTCCTTTGTCCTGCACACCTGCTGCCTCTTGTTCACACCCTTTTGCAGAAGTAAAATGCCTTGTCGAGACTTTTTTTTTAAACTAAGAGCATATATTGGTAGATCGTATACATAATGGTCACATTCATCACAGTTATTTTGTACCTGTCCATGATGTATCTTGGTTCCCCCCCTTCCCTATTTACAGCAGGTTTATTTATATTTTTCCATTTTTCCCTTTTCCCTTTCTTTCCTTTTTCCCTTCCTTCTTTTCCCCTTCTAGTTCTCCTCTCTTTTGAATATTATCTTCCTTTTGTATAATATCTATTACACCTCTTTGTCCTTATTTACACTTATGGTTTCTCATATCAGAGAAACAATTCGATGTGTACTCATGAGTGTCTGATTTATTTCACTTAAGAGTATGTTCTCCAGGTACATCCATTTACCTACAATTGCTGAGATTTCTTGATATCTAAGTTCTTTATTATCTACACTGACAATTTGAGTCTGGGGGCTTATTTCCAACAACCTTGCACCTTATGTGAGAAGAAAAAAATGAAATAGATAAAACACCTGAAGGATCAGTCTAGAGCTTTGTAACTTTGGAGAGGGTAACATCTAATTTTCTTTAAGTGTTCGTTTACTAGACTTTGTGAGAGCTGTGGTAAACTGGAACAAGACAGTTCTCATTACTGTCCTAGTCCACTCCATCCCCAGGGAGTCTGCTGGGAGGGCTTCAGTGGAAAAGGATCGTGAGGGAGGTGAGAAGCCTGTGGTGGTGGGGCCAGGTGTGGGGCGAGCGTGTAAAGGTAGATTCCATAATACTGTGCAGTGTGGGTGTATTCAACTATTTAATCTCAATTCGGTCACTTAACATTTGTCTTAGCCCATTCAGGCTGCTTTAACAAAAATACCAGGGACTAGATAGCTTATAAACAATAGAAATTTACTCCTTATAGTTCTAGGGGCTCTAAAGTCCAAGGTCAGGCCCCAAATACCTGCTTTCTGGTTCATAGATGGCTCCTTCTCCCTGCATCTTCACCTTGTGAAAGGGGCTAACGACCTCCGTGAGGTCTCTTTCACGAGGGCACTAATCCCTTTACCAAGGGAAAGGCCCTTATAAGCTGATCGCCTCCAAAATGTCCTATTTCCTAATGCCATGACCTTGGTAATCAGGTGTCAATATATGAATTTGAGGGAGATAGAAACATTAAGGCCATAGTGATATTAAATTATATGCCTTTTTAGATCACCAAATAATCTCCAACGAAATCACTGAAGGGTGCATAATATTCCACGAGGTGTATAAACAAAAATCCATGCTCTGTGGTTGGTTTATTTGGGTGATTGTCAGTTTTTCTCATTTATAAATAAAATCGTAGCCCAAATCATCATATAATTTTTAATTAACTCACCCTTCAGACGTGTTTCTATAGGGAGAATTGCCTATTATTGCTGACTACTTTACCATACACGCACGAGGACAGTACACACAAACTTCATGCTACCACACAGTATGGGTTGGGGTTTTGTACTGCTAACATTTTCTTTTTGCTAGATAATTGTTGTGTAGGCCATTCCTGTGCATTTTAAGCTATTTAGCAATATCCTTGGCATCTAATCATCCCTCCCCTACTTGTGATAACCAGAAAATGTCCATAGACATTGCCAAATATCTGGGAGGCAAATACCTCTTGGGATGAGAACTAGTGGTTAAATAATTTAGCTCAAGAGAAGGCCTAGGCCTTTCACTCCTGACCTGATTCCTAAAGAAGAGTGGTGGGGCCAGGCATCCCTGAAAATTCTTAGATCTGTGAATATCTGTAGGTATTGTGTCTTCTGCTCACCACCACTCTTCATTCTGAGGCTGAATATAAAAATGGACAGAGGACAGATCATACACAACAACAGAATAATGACCTAGTGCCTCTGCAGCAACCAGCCTGGAAGGCAAGCCCAAGATACTCGGTCATCTACCCCAGTGACCAGTACTCTGTCAAGAACTGCCAGCTTCCCTCATTCTAGCCCCAGTTCCAACTCAGGACCAACCAAGCAGAGCAAGCCAAGTGTGTTCCCTGAAGCAGCTGCCCGTAATAGCTAGATAGCTTCTACTTAGCCTGCCGTCAGCTTCCAAATGCCAATGACCTCCAATCAGAGAATGCCTGAAACCTTTTTTCACTATAAAGTTTTTCCATTTACTATGTCTCCCTTTGCATTTCTGTCAAATGATATTTGACTTCCTTGCTATAGCAAGGTCTGACAAAATAGCCCCTGTGGTCTTAATTTATTTCTCCAACTCCTATTGGGTGAACAAGACTGACCTTATTACATAGTAGATACAAAAAAGAGTGTTTTATCAGGCACTCTGGCTTTAAACGCAGAAGTTTAGGGAGTTGTCTGGGAAAGACAGCTGCCCAGCACCTGGAGATCTGTGGAAAAGTGCAGCCCTCCTGGCACTGCGGTGAGGAAGGGGCGGGGGGAGCTCTGACAGAAGGACAGATCACCTCATCCCTGCTGTCTTAATATCCAGCCCAACTGGAGTGAATCCCCAGGGTCACCACTGGACACATCTGTTTGTTGTACCATAGTGACATTTTTTTGCCATGAAATAGGCAGAAGAAACATTGCCTCATTAAACACTTCTGAAAGCAGAAAAGCAAACAAAAGAGGAGTTCCTTGTTGCCCCCACTCCCCTCATGTTTAACCTACAAATACGTCCTGAAACAAAAAAGAGGGGTGCAGTGCTCTTCTTTGGCCCTAACTTCTCCCTGACCTTGGGCCCCTTCTGAGGCAGACAGGCCTCCCATCGGCTTTCTGGTCGGATTTTACCCAGGATCATAAAGGCGAAGGCTGTACTGCAGCAAGGACATGCACCATGGTCATGTATCTGCAGCAAGTCCAAGAGTAGGCCCAGTGCGGGCCAAGGAAGCCACATGCCAGCTTCTTGGACTCTGGAGTTGAGAAGATGAGGGAGGGCTTGGAGGCCCTCTACCACTTTAAGTATCAGTGATCCCCTTGGCACTGGAGAGATGGATTGGACCCCAGGCTGGTTCTCCAGTGGCCCAAAGGAACCTAGAGCCCAGTAGAGAAACCTTCTGAGATCTGTACTGAAACCAGCTTGCAAGTGGCACAAGGAACCCTGGGAAATTTCTCTGAACAATATTGAAATGCAGTTTTTAGCCATCCTCAGTTTTTGAGGCAGCTTTCCCATTACTGGAGCAAAGTACTTAACTCCTGCAACTTAAGGGAGGGAAGGTTTGTAGGGACAGGGGTTCCCAGGCAGAGGTAGCACAAGGAAGCAGACCTCGAGGGGAAAGTGAAGCCTACTTAAAGCAGCTACAGGTGAGGAGAGGCATGACCCCACATGTTAACCCAACCACCATTCCACAAGTGGGGGACTATGTCACCCAGGGGAGGGCACTGTCCAGACCACCTCAAAATGAGCTCTGCTCGACAGAAGCAGTGGACTCCCTGCTCTGGGGCTCCTCATCTCCAGAGGAGTCCGTTTCATTTCTTACAATAAATCTCGATTGCACTTTGCAGCTGGACTCTGCTCTTTTATTTTTATATTTGATCAAGAGTCCAGACCCAGGAACTAGTCGAGGTTGGTGGTTGTGCTGCAGGCATGACATTTGGAGGCTTGTCCAGGATTTCACATGCCCACCCACAGGATCAGTATAACCCAGCCTGAACTGGAGTGAACTGCAGAGGAGCCACTGTTGATCATCCGGAGCCCTCTCTTTGTTTCATTTTCCAGAGGTTCCCGGCAGCCATGACTAGCATGGCTGAAACCTCAAAGTTGTGGTCCCTTCCTGGGAGCAGAGGACACTGTCTTGGAGATCTGGCCCCTCATAAGCCTCAGTGTCACTCTGCAGGAATCCTGCCAGCCTCGGCACTCAGCTGGGCCATCTTGTTACTCCTGATGACCTAGCTGAGGGCTTATACTGACCTGCCTATGCCAGGAGACATTTCTCTGGGGCACTATGAATGGGACGCCCCTTTGTCCTTGGATTCAATGGCCCATCTTTTTCAGGGACTTTTTTCTATGCCTACTGGACCCTCAGTCACAATTCTTGATTGAAAGACTGGCTGCAACTCCCGGAAACTGCCTATTTTATTTAACCTTAAGCAGGAATTGGGCTTTTGAGAAGGGAGCTCCCTGGCCAAGAGCTATTTATTCCTCTCCTTCTACATCTCTTTTGTCGTTCCCTGATAATTCCCTCACTCTTATGGCATGACACCTGGAGCTGCTTCTATCAAAGGATGGCTTGGTGCGATGCCTTCTGACCACAGTCTGTCTGATGAATCTTAGGAATAGGGATTGACAGAAAAGGTTGGGGGGGGGGGCTTGTCTAGCCCCAGGCTTAACCTGATACATCCTGTCAGATGGTACACTGTCCTGATACACCGTCAGATCCTGGACTGGATGGTTGCCCAACAGGGAGGCATCTGTGTAGTCTTAAATGGCACCTTCTGCACTTATATCAGTACCTGGAGCTCAAACTATCCTACGAAGGGCTAAATGGTTACATGACCAAAAGGCTATGAACTCCCTGGCCCCCAAGGTTTTGGACCACAATAAGGGATTGTTCCCATCCACTTCCACCTGGCTGCTCCTGCTGCTGGGTCTTTTGGTACATATTGTATTGCTCTGCTTGTCTGGACCTTGTATTCTCAACTCTCTCTCTCATGTCATTTCAGAAGGAATCAGTGCAGTCAAAATGCAGGTAGTCTTGCAAGTGGAACCCCAAACAAATGTTCCCCCAACGTTCTGTCGAGGACCACTAGACAAACTCTCACTGAAGACCTTCCACTGCTTTCAGCTGCAACCCCGTGCAGCAGGGAGTAGTTGGAGTGGTCTTCGTCTCTTGTTTTGTTACTTTTCTCACTGCTGAGACAAAGTATTTGACACCCACCAGTTAAGGGAGGAAAGGTTTACCAAGTTTAGAAGTTTAAAGGTTTTCAGCTCACAGTTTATAGAGGTTTCTGTCCATAGTTGGCTGGCTCTCAGGCAGGGTGGCAGGCAGAGGGGCATCCCAGAAGACAAACAGTCCATGCAGTGGCAGGGCAGGCAGAAGACAGCAAAGCAGTAAGTAATGGCAGGAGCAGCAGCAGCAATGAGCAGCCTTCTGTCTGTCCCTTTATATTCTATCCAGGCTACCCGCCCTTTGGGCAGTGCCACCCACACCCAGGGTGGGGAACCCTCAATCCCAGCATCACCTATTGAGTGCATGAGGCTTTGGGGGGACATTTAGATACAAACCATAACATTCTACCCCTGGCACCCAAAAGACTCATTCACATCCTTTTATGCAAAAGGCATTTGGTGCTTTTCTGAGAGTTGCCAAAGTCCGAAGAGTTTCAGCATTGATAAAAAGTCAAAGTTCAAAGTCTCCTCTGAGATGTAAGGCAAACTCTTAGTTGCGAGCCCCTGTACAAATGAAAAGAAATTGAAATACTTCCAACACCCAATGGCACAAGATAAGCATTCCCATTCCCGAAGGTACGACTAGGGGGAAAAAAGCAACAGGAACAAAGCAAGTCCAAAATCCAGCAGGGCAAACATGAAGTCCCATAGTTCCATATCCAGCATCTGGGGTAATCTGCGGTAAGATGTGAACTCCGATGGGTTTGGGTGGCTCTGCCCTTATGACACTGCAGATGGTTGTTCTCATGGCTTCTCCCTTGGGCTGGCTTTGCTCACTCCTTGCAGCTTTCCTCAGGTGATCCAGGTTCCTGGCTTCTCTAAACTTCCGTGGTCTCCACTGTACCTTCAGCTTCACACTCACAGCTTCACACACTGCCCTCTCAGGCACACACTACCTGGCCTGCTAGGCCTTCTTTTGAAGTCTGTGTTGAAGCCTTCCTGACCTGACTCATGAATTCTACATGCACCTAAAACTAGCACCATGTGGATGACGCCAAACTCTGCCACCAGCTGGAGCAGCAGCCACCCTTCCTCCTTTCTTGGCTGTAGTGACTGAGTACCTCAATTGCTGAGTCTTCTGACACCAATCCCGAGGAACAAATTTCCTAAGCCACCACCATTCGGGAACATGGTGCTCTGGGGGTCTCTTCTCAAAGCAAAGTCTTTCACCTTTGCAATTTTGAGGCTGCAGAGTTTAGAGTTCTGCTGGTTCTTGTGATGTCCTCAGGCCACCTTTTCTATTGTCCTCTTCCTTCTCAGCAACCAAATTCTCCTCTCCTCTATCTTCACAGTCCACAAGTTTACTGGAGCTTGCTTTCTGACCAAACTCAAAATGTTTTAAATCATTCTGCTGGGCCCTTTGCTCCTGAGAGTCAACATAGATCTGGCTGAAAGCCCCCAAGAGTAGCCATTCCACTGCCTCAACATTAGACTGCCTTGAAGTTTGCTCCTCAATATTAATTAGTCTGCTGCCTTTAATCACAGTCCCAGGCAGTCTCTGGACATGAGCAAAATGCAGACAAGTGTTCTACCAAAGCATAACACACATGGTGTGGAGTCCAACGGTTAGTGTGGTCCTTCTTCACAACAGAACCTCCTGAGCCTGCTCTTTACTGGCAACATTTCTATTAGCATTCTGGTCTTCCAAACTTTAGCCAGAATCTCCCATCGAGTACAGTTTAAAGCATTCCAGGGCTGCTTCTTCAGGCAGAATTTCCAAACCTTTCCAGACTCTTCCCACAAGCTGGTTCCAAAGGCCCCTGAAACACACAGTCAGGTACAGTCACAGCCATGGCCCCACTCTCAATACCAAAATCTGTTTTATTTACTTATCTCATTGCAGAGACAAAATACTCAGAAAGGTTTATTTAGTTCACCGTTTGTAGAGATTTCAGTCCACAGTTGGCTGGCTCTAAGGCAGGGTCGCATGACAGAGGGACATCGCAGAGGAGAAACAGTCCACGGCATGGCAGGGCAGGCAGAAGGCAGCAAAGCAGCAAGCAGTGGCAGTAGCAGAAGCAGCATCGGGAGCAGCAGCCTTCTTTCTGTCCCTTTGTATTCCATCCAGGCTACCTACCCTTTGGGCAGTGCCACCCACACCCAGGGTGAGCACCCTTAATCCAAGCATCACACACCCTAGATCCAGCTAGCTCTGAAAAGCCCCACCTATGAGTGCATGAGGCTTTCAGGGGCCATCTAGATGCAACCCATAACATTCCTAATCCCTGATGATCCAGCGAGGAAACTGCCCAAACCACCTTAAAATGAGCTCTGTTTGATGGGAGCCGTGGACTCCCAGTTCTGCAGCCCCTCTTCTCCACGTGAGGCTGTTCTGCTTCTTGCAATAAATCTTGCTTTCACTTTGCAAATTTTCTGGACTCTCCTCTTTTTTTTTTTCTATGCTTGATTGAGAATCCAGATCTGGGAACAAGTCAAGGGTGGTTGTGCCTCAGATGCAACAGGTTTATTTTGGCTCACAGTTTTAATGGGTCCAGTCTACAACTGGCTGGCTCCAAGGCAGAAATGGTGTGGTAGAACAGCCTGGTGAAGGAAAGCTGCTCATATTGTGCTGGCCAGGAAGCAGAGAGAAAAGGGAGGAGCCAGGTACAAGAATACACACTTCCAGACCGTGCCCCAGTGACTCATTTCCACTAAGGCTCCACCTCTTAACAGCACATTTAGCTATTAAGCCCATTAGTGTATGAATCCACTAATGAGTATAGCACCCCATCATCTGATCACCTCTTAAACATGTGAGACTTTCAGGGAGAATTTTAGATCTAAACTGTAACCAAATGTTTGATGAAACTTGGCAATAAGAATTGGATTGAGTAGCCCTGGTCTGTAAATATAACTGAATCCCCTTCTCCCTTCAATTCTTTCGCTAATGTCCTATGGATGGCTCCCCTTTCCTCTTACCTGATGTTTTGGATAATTTTCAAATGTCTTCTATCACTCTACCTGTTCTGGTTCTTGTATATTTCAGTGATTGTTGTAGGTCCATCCACGGTATTTTCATTAGGTTTTTTTTTTGTTTTTTGTTTTTTTTCTTTTTTATCTCTGACCCAGAAAAAGTGCAAGGAGATGTGTAGGAAGATTTATCCATTATCTGGAACCTCATCAATCTCCCAAACAATTTCCATGATCCAGCAGAGCAGGCTGTCATAGGCTGCTTCACACTGAGTATTTTATATTTCCTTCAGGGTCTTAGAAAAATCATCTTTATTCCTGTATACCCAGGACAAGAATGGGACAGACAGGTCTACGTCCTTTGGATTAGGCACTAGCAATATATCCCACAACATAGTACCCAACAGAAACTCATCCCTCACCATCACATGCCATTCAGCTTTACTCAGCTTCATAAATGTCACCACTATGTAAACTAGTAATATGAGACTCTCATTATATCACAGATGTACCAGCAGCTTCTAAGAGAGCAAAATTTTTCTTCCCACAAAGATGACTTCTATCATCTATATTAGAGTCACCTCAACAAAATCTCAGTTATGGGAGTGTCTGTACTACTGAAGTGCACTGTCTTAGTTTTCTCATTGCTGAGTCAAAATACCTGACACCAAAAGTTAAAAGAGGAAAGGTTTATTTGGCTGAAAGTTAGTAGAGATTTCAGTCCACATTTGGCTGGCTCCAAGTCAGGGTGGCATGGCAGAGGGGCACTGCAGAGGAAAAACAGTACATGGTGGGCAGAAGGTAGCAAAGCAAGCAAGGGACCTTAGCTTTTTTCTGCCCCTTTTATATCCTATTGAGCCTATAGGGATTAGGGTGGTGCCAAACCACTCAGTGGACTGATTTAGTGGTCATACATCCTTAATCCTATCATTGCAACATGAATCAATCACACACTCTAGATTCAGCCACCTCTAAAAAAGCCCCACCTATGACTACATGAGGCTTTTCAGGGACATCTAAACACAAGCCATAACAGCCCATGGAGATTCTGCATGGGACCAACCCCTTTTCTGTGATGCAGCCTACAGAGGATAAGTTTTGGGTAACTCACAACTTACAGAGACCTTGCACACCGCTTAGTGGCAGGTTAGTTACATTCTACCACAGAGAAAACAGAAACCTCTTAGCACAAAAAATAACAACCTGAATCTCTATTTGATTTGCTTTCCTTTTTGTTTATGCCACTGTCAACACTTACTGAATGTGGTAGTCAGGTTTCTGTTACCTGGCATTATACCTGGGATAAAGAACTGATCGTGTGTTGGCTCACAGTTCCAGACCATGGCTGGTTAGCCCCATTATTCTGGGGCCCATGGCGAGGCAGTACATCATGAAGGAAGTGGAAGTGGGGCAAAGCTGCTTACCTCATGGCACCCGGGAAACAGAGAGATACAGGAAGGGCCAGGTCTCAATATCCACTGGACTGGACTAGTACCTAGTTTCCTGCCACTGTGCCGGGTTCTTTAAGAGGTTTCACCTCCTTGCAGTATTGCCAGGGGCTGTGGGCTAAGCCTTTAACACATGAGCCCATGGGGATGATCCAGATCCAACCTCCAGCATTAGATATTCCATTAAAGTAACAAACACCACCATCTCTGACTGAGGAACCTACTTCCCAGTCAAAGAAGGACAGCAGGAGACAGACTGCTATGGGAAGTGACTGTATTCTCATGTGGCTTCACCAGAGCACTGGCGTGGAGTAATCTGCAGAAGGCCAAATAATGACACCAGCTGGCAACGGACACCTGGCAAGGTTGGAGAGTTGTTCTACCAAAGTGGCTTGTGCTCTAACTCAAAAGCTAACGTTGCTTTTTCTTTCACAGACAAAGGACTGGACTCCAAGGAGTGGTAGTAATATTTCTCAAAATAATGTGCAGGAATCCACGTACAAAGAATTTATTTTTCAAAGAAGGAATTTTCTTCTAGAGGACACAGACATGGTTCCACTGAACATTTCCACAGGTGGTTTTGGGGTGAACATTTCACTGAAGTAAAGCAAAAAGGAGACCTTGCTGTTGCCTCATGGAAAGCTCAGGACTACCAGAAAAATGCACTAAGTATAGCATAAGGGGACATACAGGGCTACAGAGGGAAGCTGCAGCGAGGCCAGGAGTGAACATGGAGGATGGTTCCTAACTGCCCTCTGGCCTTGTATCTATTCCAGCATGCTTGAATCACTCAGCCTCTCCACTCCCTCCTTCACTTCTCTATACCGGCTGGTGGGCCAGCTCAGGCATCTCCATTTCATTCAGTGCTTGCCGCCCCTTAATTAATGCTTCCAAGAGCCACCCCAGTAGCACACATGCCTCCTCCTCCTCAGTGTCCTTTCTTCAGGTGTTAAATCCTACTTTATGACAAGTGCCACCAAGCCAATGAGTTCTTGAGTGACCAGATTTATACTCTATACACCAGAGCTTTCCAAGGCCTGGACCATGGACTGGTACCGGTCCATAACAACGGTCCAGGCCATGCGGCAAGTGAGTGGCAGGGAAGCGGTCGAAGCTTCATCTGTATTTACATTGCTCCCATCAACTCACATTACTGCCTGAGCTCCACCTCCTGTCACAGCAGCAGCAGCATTCAGTTCTCATAAGAGCATGAATCCTGCTGCAAACTGAGCATGTGAGGGATCTCTGTTGTGTGGTCCTTGGGAGAATATGACACCTGCTGACCTGAGGTGGCGCTGGCCCTGGGGAGCAGCTGAAATACACATTAACATTAGCAGAAATGTCTGACCTCACAGAGACCATAATACATCAGTTGCTTACAGACCGGCACCAAAACCCGAGCAGTGTGTGGCCAGCGACAGCTGAGCTGCGTCTGGGGGCAGACAACACGGTGGCAAGTGCTTTGGTGTACTTCAACTGTGCAGTCGCATCTGGGGACAAGTTTTAAGTCAGAATCTGCATTGAAAGCCAAACTGGAATTATGGGAGAGTGAATGCACAATGGAATTTTGACATGTTTCAAATGTTAGTAGAGATTTTGAAAGAGACCGAGTCAGGGCCTTCTTTCTCCCAGCTGGTGGATGATCACCTGGCTTTCAAAGAACTCTGAGAGTTACTTCCCAGCCACAGAAAACCCAGAAACTGGGAAGGAATGCATCTGCTATGCAACCGTGAATAAGCCAGGTGCGCTGAATTTGTCTGTGCTAGAAGAGGGTCAGCTGCTTGAGGCTGGAAACGAGGGTGGCCTCACAAGTATGTCTGAGACAACTTCAGATCTCTGTATGTTCTGGGTTAAAGCCAAGGCAGAGTATGCTGAGAGTGCCCAAAAGCACTGAAAATCCTACTTCCACTTCCAATATCCTGTGTACATGAATAAGGATTTTCTGTAGTGACAGCAACCAAAACAAAATTATGAAGTAAATGACCAAAGTAATACACTCGGGGTATCGCTGTCTCCCTTTGACCCAAGATGGAACGACTTAGTTGCAGGAAAATCAGTTCAAGGCTCCCACTGATTCTGCATATGGTGAATTGTATAATTATTTCATTATATATTCCCATGTAATAATAAAAACATTAAATGCACAATAAATGTACTGTGAGTCATCACAAAATCTCCACCTCCTCCCCTAGTCTGTAGAAAAATTACCTTCCATGAAATCAGCCTCTGGGGCCAGCAAATTTGGGGACTGTGGCTACACATCTTCTTCAGATACCCTTGAATTCCAATTCCAAGTACAGACCAGCAAGTGCTTGTGATTCTTTTTCACCCTAGCAAGTGACTTGGCACCTAGGAGAGAAAGTGGGTTGCTCTTCAGTGGAGTGTCTGTTGTCTTGTGAGCGAAAGGAGTCTCTGCAGCGGTCTAGCCCAGCTCTGCGCATGCTCCTCTGGGAAAGATGGCCCACCTCGGCCCAGGGGGTGGGGCTGCAGAGCAGACCTCCTTAGGAGCATCTG
The DNA here is from genome assembly GCA_004026905.1 of Hystrix cristata. Classification (NCBI taxonomy): domain Eukaryota; kingdom Metazoa; phylum Chordata; class Mammalia; order Rodentia; family Hystricidae; genus Hystrix; species Hystrix cristata. Next base: position 141,237 of record PVJO010001631.1, read on the forward strand.
TCCAGACTGGCGAATCCCTTACTTGAGGGTGCGCTTAGAAGCTCTAGATTTTGCCTAATGTATCTGCCTTGACAGAGCATTCAAAGGTGTCTAGAGCATTATGAGTCGAAGTATTAGATTTTTCGGCCTGTTACTCAGCTATTCCCTTTGATTAAGGAGATAGGGTTTTTTTGTAACTTCTTCTTTGACTCTCACATGTAACCATTAATTGCAGATGCACATATCTAAGTATGTCCATATCTTTATACATATCTATGTATGTAATTAGAAAATTCATACTTTGAATTAAAAAAAAAACTTACCTTGAATAATGTTGATGACTAAATTTCCTCATTAAAAAAAAAGATGCTATGGATAGAGGGACATACTTTCTGAAATAAATCCCTCAGACCTTTTTTGTTTTGTTTTGTTTTGTTAATATGCTTTTTATTTGATAGGACTTAAAATGTGTAGAATTTTAAGAAACATTGGATAATTAGATATAATATGTACAAGAAATATGTGACAATGAAAATAGCCCCATAGATTTGGATCTATGGATTTCATCCTTTACTGAACACGGTGGGGGAAAAATGTGAATGCTCAGCTTTCAGAATAAGCTTGTATTATACATAAGTGCCAATGTGAATTCAAATAAGGGTGAGGCTGATGTGGGGAAAGTCGATGTGTGAAGTTGATGTTTGTATTATATTTTAAAAATATTCTTAAATGACAACAAAAATTGAAGTAAATATACTGAAATGAAATGTAACCCACATAAGAGGTTTATGGAAAGGAAATCTTTTCTCTTCCTTCTTTTTATTCTGAAGCTTCTGAAAGTGTTCTGTAGAAACTCTGAAGTTTTGATGCATAAAGAGATTACAGGTATTATTTCCCAAGGCCTCACCTCTTGTTTCTTCTCCAACTTCTATTTCAGATGTGTCCCTAGTTAGCTGTGTTTCCATTTCTTGCAAAAGTTGGTTATCAAATTAAACGGAAGGGCAATCCAGGCAAGACCACAGAGAGTCCAAATTGATAATAAGATTGTAAGGTTGTAAATCATGCACTGATTCTCTTTCATAGGATTTGAAACTAATAACAGGAAGGAAATAACATACAATAATCAGATGGTGATTTTCTCCATAACATTTTCTTTCCATTCATTAATAACAAAAATGTGCCTTCATTTAAAATTTACTCCTAAAATTAGAAATTAAAATAAAGTATATTTTAAATTATTACTGCTTTTAAAGAAGACTGTAATTTAAATACAAATATTCAGATTATCTTCATTACTTTAGAGAACATTCGAAGGTTGAAAAATTTCCTTTCCTTTAAAAATTATTATTATGTAATTATAATGTTTTGCAGTGAGGTCATTTATTTATCATTACTACTATCAGGAAGAATTTAAAATAAGCAAGGAAAAATATATAAAAAAATCATTTAAAACAAGACATGTTTTTAAACAAAAATACAGTCTATGTGTGACTATACTTTGAATTTAAAATTCTATCATTTCATTGCTTTTGTCATTAAAAATCTTGGAAGGACTCTTGGAAAGAGGAAAAAAGATCCCTTATAATTTAATCATCACAACACAGTAACTACTAAAATTTTTACAGTTCTCCTCAGGCTTTGTCTTTTAATTTTGATTGCAGTCCGCACATATGAGGGGTAGAAATGAAATAACACGGATTTTGAAGAAAAAATTGATGAGATACAAGTAACACAACAAATTGTGACTTTTCACATAATACAGTTTAACTATGTTGTACATATTAGAACATGAAATAAAGGAAATATTTTAAATTACTGAGATTAAATTGTTCAATATTCTTCTGCAGACCCGCATGGACAAGAGACTACAGACAAAGGAACACAATGGCTAAGGCCCTGGGAAGAAGAAGGAGTGAAACTCAAAGAGAAATGACGACGCTTAAGAGCAATCATGTATAGGGGAGAATAAAGGAACAAGTACACGCAGAGGCCCAGCGGAGACGTGTGCCCGGGGAAGGCCAGAGAAGACCTCAACGCTCACGCTGAGTTGATTGGTAAGATTTTCTTCTGCATGGTTTGCTCAAAAGCTCACCAGTACCAACCAAATTTTTATATATCTGATGTTTTTTATATACACCACAATCAAGCAGGTATTGAGCTTTAGAACCCACAAACTTTACACGTAGCCTGACACTGTGCCCAATACATATCTGCGAGCCATAGATAATGTAAACCTGTGGCTGCAGAAGACCCCACGTCCTGCTGCCTCCTGGAGCCTTCTGATCCACAGTCTCCCCAGCAGGCTGCTGAGTGACATCTCCCAGGCCTGTAAGGCCCCTCTGTTGTTCTGCTCTAAGGGAAACACCCTCCCCCCAAGCTCCCTGCTCCCCTCAAGCTCTAGTCCCTGAACGAGTTTATGGAAACTCAGCACAGTGTCTCCCACTAAAGGTCTGCACGCTGCAGCCACCTCAGGATCACATCTTTATCCCTGATCAGCCTCGAACTCTCTTGAACTCTCTCCAGGAACTGGTCGTCAAGGGTCACAGAGTGCCTTCTGAGGTGGCAAGATAGTAACAAAAATTAAATCAGGACTATCTGATAGACTGATAATTTTAAATAAGTGAAAATATTTTGTGAATATGTCCTATAAGATTAGTAACCCAGTAAGTTTTAAAATATCACTTGGAAGGGTTTCTAAGTGTTTTTGGATTCCCAGAGTAAAGGTAATTGTTACTTTTTGGCACTAGTTCCAAAGTTTGCTCCTAGTTATGAGATAGCATTTTTATTTTATAATCCTTTGTACTCAGCTTTACTTTTTAATCATATTAGCTCACATGTAAAATGTAATAAAAGAAAGTAGATTATACACAAAAGTTTCTAATGATCGTTGACAGCTGAGTGTAAGTAACGGGGAAAAATAAATATAATTACATCACCTACTGTTAACATGTTTCCCAAATTCTGTGTGTTTTAAAAATTCTTTGTCCTAATCACATATTTAAAGGCACTAGAGAGCTGCAGAAGCCCTGAAGATTCTTGTGTGAATATTCCATGTAGGGGTGATTAGCCAAAAATCTGCCTTGACTCTTTCCCTTGGGTCTTCTGTTGATTTGGGGCATAGGCAAGAGTCTGAAGATCTGGCTTTATCTAAGCAAAAGGACAATACTAAGAAACAAGAAACCAACAGTGCTCTCTGCAGTCCTACAGGGTTGGACTGAAAAAACTGGAGATCTGAAGGGTTTCCTAGTTAAAACTTGTTTTCCTCTCTATTAATACATTGCCAAATTCTGAAACTTTGTGAGGCTGAAGATGAAAAACAGTAAGCCAAAAAACTTTTGAAAGTACAGTCCAATTTTCATTAGATCTTAATGCAAGGAAACAAAGAACTGATTTCAAAACAGCCTAGGGCAGTGAACACATTAGGCTTTCGGTGGAAGTTCTGGAAGAACTCCAGTTTATCAGATCATGCTTTGATTGGAGCAATATGTGGAATCACTCTTCCTTCCCTTCCTTCTATGACTCACTGCTGAGCAGAGGAAGAAGTAAAATCTTGTGGAGGAAGATAAAATTACCTGAATACCTGTGATTTTTTAAAAAAACAAAATTTCCAGCATCCAAGCAAAACTCATTAGGCACACCAAGAGACAGAACCATCAGTCTAAAAATCAGGGAGAAAAAGATTATAGAAATAGATGTACAGGTGTTCTAAGTATTGACAATAAAGATAAAATAATTATCACTATTATGTTTTGAAATGTGACAAAATATGTAAAAATAGATGGAAAGATAGAAAATATTCACAGAGGAATTGGGAATCTACTAAAAAAATGGAGATTCAATAGACATTTCAGAACTAGAAAAGAAAATACTGAAATTTGGAGCTCATTAGATGGATTTAAGAGCACATTACACATAGCAGAAGATAGAATTGATAAACTGAAAGACAATTTAAGAAATTAAGGTAAGCGATGTCAGAGATAAAATAAAACAATACAGAAAAGTACATCAAAAGCATTTGAAATCCAGTGAGGAGAACTAATATGCTCAGAGAGAAAGAGGGAGAAGGAGAGAGAGAGAAAGGGAAGGAGGGAGGGATGGAGGGAAGGAAAGGGGGAAAGAGAATTATTTGAACATATATTAATGGAATTTTTTTCAAAATAGATGAAATTCAAACCCTCAATTCAAGAATCTCTGTCATATGCAAGCAGAATAAATACAAACCAAACTTCACTGAAGTAAATAATAGTTAAATATATAAAAACCAAAACCAAAATGATTAAAAGCAGACTCAAAGGGAAACTTCCTTACCTCGAAGGATCAACAATAAAATTGATAGTTGACTTACCATCAGAAGTGATAGAAGCCAGAAAAAATGGGAGGGTGTTTTTAAGAAAAGAAAATAACTGCCAATTTAGAATTCTATACTCCAAATGATTTATGGACTATTTTAATCTTGATTCGTAGATGGTATTTATGGAAACAATGGCTCTATAGATCACTCTTTGTATCACTTTTTTAGGGAGGAAATTGAAATAAGTTTTGAAATTGAAAAGTTACATAATGTACAGATATAGGATTAAGTACTTCTGCCTAATATTTTGACTCCATATGCCTTTTGGAGATCATGCAATTACACAGAGGTAGCTACAGTTGTGCGCCACATGACGAGACCTGGAGAACAATGGGCTATATATGCAATGGCGGACCCATTATATTATAATGGAACTGAAAATTATAATATTCCTATTGCCTAGTGGTGATGCCATAGCCAGTGTGATGTCATAGCCAGTGTAATGTCATAGTGCAAAGCACACTCCTCCCCTTTATGGTCATGCTGGTGTAATCAGACCTAGCACACCGCCAGCCATACGGGAGTATGACACACAACTATGCACACTACCTAATACTTGGTGATGCTAATAAACAGCTATGTTACTGGTTATGTATTTACTGTACTATACTTTTTATCATTATCTTAGATTGCACTTCTACTTATAAAGACGTTTACTGTAATCAATATGCCATGTGATGACAGAAGCAGCCTCGAGCATCTTGCAAACACTGCGTCTCCTGATGGCGCCCGTGAGGCCACGTCAAGGGACCAACACGTACCATCTAGTTTGTGTAAGTCACTCTATAATGTTCATACGACAACAAAAAACACCTAAAGACACGTGTCTCAGAATTACCCTGTTGTTAAGCATCACGTGACTGTAGTTTGCGAGGAATTTCTCTTTATTTCATCCCTTAATCAGTGATTACTGTGGTATGAGAGTGGATAGTGTAGGATTACGTATACAAAGAGGATTTATTTAAAAGGGCTTTAGTTCTTCAAGGAAATCTGTGAACAGTTCTATCTGATCCTTTATTTTAAACTCTCTTTCAATCTGTTGCTGCGATAGCTGATTTTATTTCCAGATTACTAAGACTTGCCCACTGTGTATCTCTGAACCCAACAGCTATAATGCTGGTGAATATATAACACACTCCGTCAACAGCAGTCCAATTCTCTCATGATGTGAAAACATATGCTGGTAAAGTCACAAACAGAACTGTTGCATTTATAATTCAAAATAATGTCTTCCAAATGTAAACATTTTTCTAAAATATATTTAAAAAAACATAATGTTAGCCATGATATTATAAACCAGTAGCATTCAAAGACTATTGTTTGTTCCACTGACTTAGTTTTCTTTTTTCTCTGCATCTTCATTCCTTAAAGGTTTAAACTGTGTAAAGAAAACCTTCCTTCAAATGATCTTGTCCTCGGGACTGTGTCCAGGCAGCATCACTTTTCCTGCTTCATTCTTTGTTCTGACATCTTTCTTCTCTTGTTCTCTCTTTCCCATTCTCTGACCCTGGATCGTGATTTAAGATAATTTCCATGTAGCAGACACTACCCCCCCGCCCTTCTTTCTGAGTTGGCCTTTGCCTAGTGTGTTGGTTTATTCGGCCTGCATTTACAAAATATCATAGATCGGTTGACTTATGAATGACAGAAATTTATTTCTCACAATTCTGGAGGCTTAGAAGTCTGATGTCTAGACACCAATGGGCTCAGTTAGTGTTTGGTGAGAACCTCATAGATTAGTGAGGTCCTCATAGTTTGGTGAGGTCTGCATAGATGTTATCTTTTTGTTTTGTCCTTGCATGATGGAAGGAGAGAAGACAGACCTCTAGGACCTTTCTCATAGTGGCACTAATTCCGTTCATAAGGACCCTTCCCTCCAAACTTAATCATTTTCATAAGCCACCACCTCCTAATACCATCACATTGCTAATTAAGTTTCAGCCTGTATGTTTTGAGGGTACGCAATATGCAAACATTTGCAGCATAGCACCTAGATGTAGGGCTTTAGTTCCCATTTGCTTTGGGCTCTGCCCACATACGTAGCTCAAGAAACCCAACCTAGACACAGCCCAAACCTGCTAGTTTGAGAAGTTAAATTAGACTTAACTGTCAGCTAGAAGGTCAAGGTGCTAATTGGCACCAATAAACACATCATTTATCATTTAGGGAATCCCCTAGTATGAGGTATATTTATACTTTCAAACGAAATCAAAATACTTATTTCATAATATGATTTCTTATTTATTAATTTATTCTGTCATAATATTCACATCTCTACTAGTTTAATATGAAGTCCATTTATGTTTTCATCATTTATCATTCACTTATTTAGGATTTTTGCCCTATTGCTGGCCAATACTATGTGAGATGCAAGGCAAACAAATGAAAAGAAGACAGATTGTATGTCTTTGCCAAGCTTAGGTCAAGGAAGAGTAATAAGTGAATAGACATTTAGAAAATAAATTTATAATTGAAACACATAAATTATATCATTTATTTATATTTAACTATAAATTACTTCCTATTGATATGGGGGAAAAATATAACTCCCAACCTGCTAGATGTCAGTTAAGCTGAGTTCATGTTCCCTGAAATCGAAGAATGAATTCTAAGGAACAAAGGAGGTTATGAGTAGGAAATTTATTGAGAGAGAGAAAGAGAGCTCCTGAGAGACAGGAGGGGACCTGAGTGGGTTGCCAACGACCTCACTTTTCAGGGGAAGTTTTATAGAGCAAAATCACGAGGCAGGTACAATGTGTGTCAAAATGATGATTAACCAATAATATTACCAGTGTAGTCACTTAGGTAACATTGATCCAATGGAGAAGAAGGTCACATAGCAAATGAACGTGGAAAGAATAAGACATTCCAGGATGGGGTGGATCTGGAGGTCTTGGTCGCCCACCTGGGTGACCTGGACTTTATTAGATCAGATGAGTGTGATCTTCAGTTCATTGTTTATCCCTCAGCCTTATCTTGAGTCCTGACCTTCAATGGATGCACCTCCAGCCATACTTGTAGCGTATTCTCCTCTCGTGTATTGACTCCATTGAGGGTCCAGCCCTGTCTGACTGCCTATAATATTTCTACCTTACTTTGCTGTCTATAATACTATCTTCAATGAGTCAGTAGATCAGGGCAGGCATTTAGAATGGCATACACAGGGGATTGGTGTGTTGATAGTGACTTGTTGTAGTGGTCAGTGCAGACACGAGGAATATTCTTGTGTCTGGAAGTCTTAAGCAGTCAATTGCTCAGAGTAGTTGGATGAAGAGAATCACGTGGGTTAAAAGAGGCTCTGACAACACCATCACAGTTCTTTATTTTTATTTTATTTTATTTTTTGAAGGTGCTGGGGATCGAACTCGGCCTTGCGCTTGCCAGGCAAGTGCTCTACCACTTGAGCTAAATCCCCAGCCCCCTTTTTTTATTAAATTTTGCATGGTAACAGCCTCCTACCTTCTTTTCAAGGTCGCGATGGGCCAAACTGTAAAATTGTAGAATTGTACTGCTATGGGCTGTATATGATTTTTTTCCCTCCAAAACTCATGGTGAAAATTAGTTCCCCAAACTAGATACTAAGAGGTAGAGCCACGTGGGATCTGTGAGATGTGACTAAGGCTCTACCATCATGAATGGATTAATCTGTTCATACAATTAACTGATTAATGGATTAAGAGTTAGTTTGAGACCGAATCCACCATACAAGCCAGTTTGGCTACTTTCCTTGCACACACTCCCTGTCTCTTGGCACCAGTGCAGGATACCCCACATTGCCTTGGGAGTCTGTCAGCATAAAGGCCATCGCCAGGTGTGATCCCTTGAACTGGGACCAGAACTATGAGCTGAAATAAATGTGCTTTCTTTATAATTTAACCAATCCATGGAATCGTGTTTTTAGCAACAGAGACAGACTATGACATGTATAATATAGTAAGGACTGCTTAACTATTCACATACATGACTTTCAAAGAAACGACTCAGATGCTGTTCTTTACTCCGTAAGAAAGACCAAGTCTGCTGAGAATAATCACTTCCGTAAAGTGAGAGTATTGACTCACCTCTGGAAATACTTTTGAGTCAGAAACAAATCACCACTGCTCATCTTATGAGCTAAATGATGAGAGTGAACTTGCCAAGAAGAAATAGGTGGTCTATCAGACATTGCATTTTCTCATCTCTGTTTTAGTAGAATTTCTATGTGTACAAATTGTATTCAACATGAATTTACTGTTATAATGTGGCACCCACCTAGTCAAAGCAAAGTTGTGTGTCTGTGTAATATATGTGTGTGTCGGTGTGTGTATATAGATAGGTAGATAGGTATAAAATATATACTGTATGTTAAATTTCCTACCAGGGAGAGAGAGACAGACAGACAGAGACAGAGAGACTTTCCTCTTACCTCTTGTTTTCTTTTGTCTAACGTAGCTTCCTTATGTCTCAGATAGCAGAGAAAACTAATATGATACTTTGAAGGATTCCAGTTGTAGCAAAGACCACACAGAACATTCATTCAGCAGATATCCGGAATTGCCCCATAACCTGACAAGAGTAAAAAGATAAATGCAATGCCCTTCAATATGGTAACCGTATAATTTACACCTGACATTAAGAGTTTGAAAATTATCAATCGTGTTCGTACTCTAAGAGCCAATGCACATTACGTATTAAAACCAAAACAAAATAACAAAAGACTGAAACAAAAAAACCATGACACCCCCAATCTTTTTTGGGAGGTGGGAACTTTTGCTAAAAGAATTTTATTTAATAATTTTCATCAATTTTTATTTTTTATTAGTACATGTTTGCAGTACATATAATTACATTCCTTGTGGGGTGGATCCATCTGGACCTGTTGGTTTTTTCTTAGGTCTTGTAAGGTTTTTTTAAATTTCTAACTTCATTTCATTACCTGTTATTGGATTATTCAGGGATTTTATGTCTCCTTGGTTCAGTTTTGGTAATTCTTTTTTTATTTTCAACTTTTTTATTTTATGAAAAATAAAAATTTCATAACAAAATAATAAGACAATAGCAATGATTAATACACTGTTTATCATTATCTTAAAACTAGAGATCTACCCATTTCTTCTGGGTTTTCCAATTTCTTAGACTACAGGTTTGTGAAGTATTTGCTAATAATCTCCTGGATTTCATCAGGGTCTGCTGTGATTTTACCTTTTTCATTTTTAATTGCATTAATTTGGGTATTTTTTTCCTTTTTTTGGTCATATGGGCTAAGGGTTTGTCTATTTTATTTATTCTTTTAAGGACAAGCTCTTCAATATATTGATTCTTTGGATTTATTTTAGTCTTGATTTCATTAATTTCTGCTCTGATCTTTATAATTTCCTTCCTTGTACTGGCTTTGAATTTAGATTGCTCTTGTTTTTTTAGGAACTCAAGGTACATTATTATGTTAGTTATTTGGGCTTACTCTTTTTTTCTGCTGCAGACATTCATAGCTCTAAACTTCCTTCATAGGACTGCTTTCATTGTGTCCCGCAGATTCTGATATATTATACTGGCATTATCATCGATCCTAGGATCTAATTTCTTCCTTAATTTCTTCTGTGACCACTGAGTATTCAAGAGTGTGTTGTTTAATTTCTACATGTTTGCCTTATTTCTGTGAATTCTTTTGCTGCTATCTCTGCCCAGTTGCATGACCTGTGGGCTTTTGAGGCACCCCAACCCTTGCTCCAGAGGCCCCTCTGTCCATACATCCCTGGGTGTGATAAGCCTCTAAGCCAAGGTGTATCCCTGGTCATGTCAGCCAATGGGGAAAGCAAACAGACCACCAAGCTCTGGGCCGGACATATGTTTGGGGGAGGGTCAAACAGTCCACTGGATTTAATGCCAGCACTTTTAATCCCACCCCCTCAGAAAACCATATCTGACCAGCCTGGCTTCTCACCACAGAGGGTGGGACCACTGTGTCGTTCCTAGCCTAAACTCAAGGGTGTTTAAACTTCTCAATGGGTCTATGACTAGCCTGCCCCCTCTCCACGCCTGCCTCCTGTGGCCATTTCCCCATCCACCTCTGTGTAGAGTGGTCCTAGAAACCCTGAAGTATAGCTGTTCTGTGACTTCTGATTCCCGGAGTAGCTCAGTCTTAAACAATTAGCCCCTTCTCAGGTGGCCCCTGATTAATCACTCTTACATATGCAATGGATTTATTCTGCTAATCTAGCCTGCTATGCAGAAAGAGACCCCTACAGAGTAAAATCCTACACCATATTTGCATTTTACAATAACCAGGGGATGATCTTGGGGCTAGCAATGCTTGTTTCTCCCTCAGGCTGCTGGTGACCCTCTCCCTGCCTATCTGGTGTTTGTGGAGTCAGCTCCACCTCCCCAGGAGCCAAAGTTAGTGGTCCAGACTGCTTTGTTCTTTTCTCTGCATTGCCTTCCATTTCTCCAGTTTCTCTGTGATTTCTAGGTTTCCTGTCAGCTCTTTCTTGACTCCCAAAGTCCTTCTCTTCTCTAAGTAGTTGTTTTCCAGGTGTCCAGATTCCAGGGCCCAGAGAGGCTGTGATACATTACTGTTCTTCACTGTTTTTCATTTCCCAATCTTGAAACCAGTGAAGATGTCCTTCAGTAAGTAAATGGCTCCGTGAACTTTGGTACATCCAGGTAATGGAATATTTACTCAGTGCTAAAAAGAAAGAAGCTATGAAGCCATGAAAAACAAAAGTACTGTTTATATTTATAGACAATATATATAAAACACTTCAGGCAAACAATTTATGCAGTATTTAAAATAAGTAAAAAACATAATGCTTGCTTATTAAGAATAAAATAACCATAGAAATTGAAAAAAATTTTCTAAAATTCCGGAAGATAGCACTCATGTCCTTTTTCATAGGAGGCATTCCTGATAATATAAAGTCATGACATACCAATTAAAACAAGACAACAGCAAAAACAAAGTCTGAGGTTTTCTAATTATATTTACTCATATGGAACACTAAAGAAAAAAGATCCCTTTCAGTTGAAATAAAACCAAAATCTATATTTAATTGGTTCAAATTTGAAATTTTCCATAAAATTAAGTGAAGTTTAAATGCTTGTGATGGTGAATGATAATGGAAAACCTTATTTGATTCAGTGATTCTCACCCTTTTATAGGTTGCATTTGTGACAGTAGCGAATATTTGCTTTAGGTAATTTGTGAGTGTCATGCACAGCTTTAATACAATAATTAAAACTTTAATAAATTTCAAGTATTTCAAATAATCAGCCAATTTGGGTAAAAGATCGCTATAGAAAGAAAGCTACTGAAATTATGAGAGATACAGAAAAGAAAAAGAACTAATTTTATCACAGCAGTGGAAAACAGAAGGACTTAATGAAGGTGCCAGGAATTTCTTGAAAGTCTGAGATGTCATGGATTTCTGTTGTGTAAAAACTGCAGTCAGGTAACTCCACAATCTGAAAATGTTCTGTAATCACCTGTTCCAAATGTTGGTGTCTTTATACCTTGAGCATCCCCGAGAAACTTCAAATATGGTGTCAGAAAGGAAGAGGTTGGAAGGCCGACCGTGGTCATGCGATCTCGATGTTTTCTGATCCTTCAAAATCATCCCCATGTGATGGTATTCGGAGGGAGACCCGACGGCAAGTGTTTACTCTCTTCTAAATGTGCTGTGAGATTCCTCGGCCCTGCCCTCATTTGAGGGCACAGCAAGACACCCTCCGTGATCAGAGACTGATCCTGTGGCAGACACCAAATCTGCCTCACCTTGACTTTGGGCTTCCCAGTCTCCGGAATCATGAGAATGAATTTCTGCTGTTTGTAAGTCATCCAGTCTGTAGTATTTTCTCGTAGCAGGCCAGACTGATTAAGACAGTGGTACGATGAGCAGAACTGAAGGACTTTTTTATGCTTCCTGATTGTTTATAATATACTAAATTGGCTCTGAGACTAATAGTCTCAAATGAGATATGACTAGCACAGAGAAGGGAGAACGAAAGGGAGGAAGGGATGAAGGAAGGATATTCTAGAGTACCCATAAATACAGAATCCCAAATTCTAAATAGATTATATTAAATGGAATCCAGCAAAATAATAAAAGAATACAACAGACCTAAAAGGAGTGAAATAAATGTCTAGCAATAGGAAAACACTGAAAATATAACAAGGATGAAAATCCACATATTAACTACTTCAATAAGTACAAAAAGCATGAAATAAAATAATAATTTTGGGGAATTTTTTATAAGTTAGAAATAGAAACAACATACCTAAGTGTGATATGCATTAACTACAATAAACTCGAAGAGAGTTCTTATTTAAGAGTGAAAAGTGGGAGATAGTCTAATTAAAGTCAAAAGCAAGACCAAAATGTTACTATGAGAATAACAGGAAAATCTAATAGCAGAATGAAAATCCTAATATTTTCAAATACTGCAGTAACTGGACACAGAATATACAATGTATTTAAAATGCTTAGTGAAACAAAAAGGAATTAGAGACAAAAAGGAATTAGATAGGGATAAAATATTAACAGGAAGTACCAAACAAATACAAAGAGGATAGAATAAAACTTTTAGAAAGGAAAAATATAGCCACTGAAATTAAAAATCAAATGTTAGAAAAATTGGAGGCAATAAATAAATAAATAAATAAAGATATAGTTTGTTTGAGATAACAGAGAGAAAAGATAAATTACCAACAAAGGATGAGATAAGCCATTAAATTGAGAGAAAAATTCTTAAAAGCGGTGAAAGGATGCCAGAAAATTGTGGAATATTGTCACTCTCCTTCTGAAAGGAAGCAATGGTAGACCTGGTATTGCATAATCTGTTTTAAAAAATCTCTCAAAAGGGGAAAATAAGACTTTATATTTAGTCCAAGACAAAACAAATAAACAAACAAGCAAGTGTTTTCACTGGGAGACTCTCATCAGAGAAATAAGTTACAGAAGTATTTCACAAAAAGAATTGGCTTTGAAGGGAAATATGCAGTGAATATAGAAATAATAAAGAATAAAATATGAGTAAATTGAAACAAAAGCTAACTGTGTAATAGTACATATCATGGGAGTTTAAAAATAATATTGAACAAATATCCTCAGATGGCAAGTTAGATGAGGATGAATTATGGTAACCAGAAGGAAAATACTCCAAAGGACAGATTTTTACTTCCAGTGATGATGGAGTAACATAACCCAAAATTATCCTTCAGAAGTAAACAAATTAAAATTGGATGAAGTGTAAGAATCAACTATTTCCAGTCAATGAACACAAGGTAACACAAAACTGATCACCGAGAAGGAAAACACGGAAGTAAGGCCACCCATTCCCCGGGCTGTTTAGAGGTAACTTCTAGACTGGGGTGTAGAGAGATGAACCTCTAGCCCAAAGAAAACAAGGTGATTTGGCTGAGTTGAGAACACACAGAGAGATGTGAATCCAGGAAAGTGAGGTGGCTGGACTCCTGGCAGAGTTCCAGAGAGAAGGATCCACACAGAGAAAGGGATCTAGACATCTGTGTAGGGATCTTTTTGACTCTGACTGAATGACACTCTTGCACATAAAAAGGATGAGACTTTGTGAGGCCCAACAGGAACAAATTCCTGAGTGTGACAGGCTCTTAAAGTGGCCCCGTGATCTAGTGTCCACTCCCTGTGTGACTGCCTCCCTTTGAGTGTAGACGGGACCTGTGTCCTGTCTTTAATCATATAGAATACCTAAAAGCAATAGAAAGTCCATGATTCCACGTAGGTGATCAGGTTATGTAAGATGGCCGCATCCATCACGCTGTGGTCTCTCTCTCTACCTTGCTGGCTTTGAAGGTGCAAACTTCCCTGCTGTGAATTACCCAAGAAAGTCCACGTGGCAGGAACATAAACATAGAGCAATTGTGGTCTTCGAACCTCGAAGAACTGACTTGCTCAAAGGTGTATGAACTCAGATGGGGCTCAGATGAGACCACAGTCCTGCCTATCACCCTGACTGCAGTCTTGCAGACCATGTAACTAAGCTGTGTTTGCTCTTCTTATCCACAGAAAATAAGATAACACATACGCTTTTAGCTACTAAGTTTTAGGAAATGTTATACAACAGGCAACAAGCATATTGGGGAAGAATAATTACTGGGGCCTAATTTTGATTTGGGCTTGAGTTTTGTGTATTTTAAGGTTGATCATTAGGTTATTTATTAGGTTTGAGCTTACTTTGTTTTCCTAATGTAAGCATTGATTGCAATGAACCTCACTTAGGACTGCTTTCATTGTATCCCCTGGGTTCTGGTGTGTTGTACAGGCATTGTCATTAAATTCCAGAAATTGTTTCATTTCTTCCTTTATTTCTTCTGTGACCTATTGGGTGTTTAGGTGTGTGTTATTGAGTTTCCAAGTGCTATTAAATTTTCTGTGGTTTCTTCTGTGATCGACTTCTATGTTCATTGCACAATGGTCTGATGGTAAATGTGGGATGATTTTGGTTCTTTTATATTTACTTAAGTAGGCTTTGAGGACTAGTATGATCTATTTTGGAAGCAGTACCATGTGCTGAAGAAAAAAGTGTATACTCTGCTGTAGAATGGTGGAGAAATCTGTAGGTATCTATTAGGGCCATATGTTTCAAAGGTGTGTTTTAGCTCTGATATTTTTTCATTGTTTTTTTTGTTTACTTGATCTATCTCTTTGTGACAGTGCAGTATTAAAATCCCCCATTTTGATTGTGTTAGTATTTATTTGATGTTTTATGTTCAGCCGTATTTGTTTTATAAACATTGGCACTCCAGCATTTGGTGCATAAATATTTATAATGTTATTCCTTCTTGTTGGATTGTTTGCTTAACTAGTATGTAGTGATCTTCTTTGTCTCTTCTGATCAATTTTAGCTTGACGTTTATATTGTTTGAGTTTAAAATTGCTACTCCTGCTTATTTTCAGAGTCTTGGTACATGAAACATTGTTTTCTATTCTTTGATTGTTAGTTTATGAATATCTTTTGCGTTAGATGAGTTTCTTGAATGCAACAGATTGTTGGATTCTGTTTTTTGATCCAGTCTGCCAATCTGTGTGTTTTACATGGAGAGTTGAAACCATTAGCATTGATAAATATTCCTGAGATGTGTTGATTAATTGCTATCATTACACTCTTTCTCTTTTGGTAACTCCTTCCCCCTTCCCCTGTCATATTGTTGTTTATTCATTGGCCTGGCCTGGTGTTTTCATTCCATCTGAGTATTTAGATGTATTTGTTTCATTGTTTCTGTGTAGGATATTCTTCAGTATTTTCTTGAGTGTTGGCTTAGTATTCATAAATCTCTGGAATTGCTGTTTTTCATGAAATGCCCTTATTTCTCCATCTATTTTGAACAAAAGTTATGCTGGAGATGTTAATCTGGGTTGGAAGTTGTTTGCTTTTAGGGCTTGAAATACTTTACTCCATGCTCTTCCAGCCTTTAAGGTTTGTGCTGAGAAGTCTGCTGTAATTCTAATTGGTTCACCTTTATGTGATTTTTTTGTTTGCCTCTGACTGCTTTTAAAACTCTGGGTTGTTGTTGTTGTTGTTGTCGTTGTTGTTGTTGTTGGATATCTAGCAATTTAATAAGGATATGTTTTGATGAGCCTCTTTCTTCATTATAGTTGTTTGGTGTTCTAGAAGCCTCACTTACCTGTATGTTGAGCTTCTTTCTCATATTTGGGGAAATTTCTATTATGATTTCTTTCTATTATGTTATCTTCTTCATATACTTCTTATAAATTTTTATTCTAAGCATGTATTTAAAAGTCTAATTCAATAACAGAATTCATATAATTGCATATAGGAACATGCACAAGAATACTTATTGCTTCACTGTTCACAATAACAATTAGCTGTTTTAAAAATGGTCTATCCATATAAGGAAATGTAAAGGTAATGACAAAGTAGATGTAGATATTAACTTGGAAAGAGGTCTGTGACTTAGGACTCAAAACAATAGGATGTGAAGTTTGTCTAATGGATGAAATTGAATAAATATGCCAATTTATTTGTGTCAGTGTACAAGACACCCCAAAAGAGTTGTTCATACAATAATATCAAAAGCGAGAAAAACCTTATAATTAGGACATTGAATAAAAACATATGGAACGTTTAAGCTTGAATGCATAGATCATCTAAAATTACTGCATAGATTTGTATTTTGCATGCAAATCCATGAGATATATATTTTAAATTGACTGAAGTAGTTTTAATATTGTAGATATAGAATGATTTTGTTTTCATAAAGATTGCACAAAGTAAGTTCCCTGAAAGTTTTCCTTTTTCAGTGCTATATTCCTTATACCAGTAAATTCCTAGGATTTGGCACACATGCAATAAATATTTGTTGAGTGTTGAAAAATGAACAAAAGTGTGCATTTACCCACAAATATACAAAACCAGAAGTAGTTATCCTAATATGTTACAGAATGATTTTAAAATTTTTCTTCATATTTGTCTTTCCTGGCTTTAAATATTAACATATGTTGTATAATAAAATTATTACTTTCACTGAAGTTTGATTTGAAAGGTCTAAGTTTTAGGACATGAATTTAGAAAATCCCCCTTATTGGAAATAACTGTAATTGATCATATTGCCCAGCTCAGGAATTAAGAGTCAAGGGTGCATCAGCAAGGCCATCAACTTTTATGGGGTAGAGATGGCAGCTGTTGCAAGGGGCTGATAAGGGCACACTGAACTAACTGAAGTTCAAAACAAAGCAGAGTTTCTAAACCTCCAGAGTTTTCGAGGAGCTGTTGGATCTGAGAGGGAACAGGAGAAGAAGGAAACCATCATCCCTTGAGATTTGACTTGTGCTATAATTGAATTTATTTTTAGGTGTTGTGCTTATAAATTGATGGGCTGTCCTTTGTGTACTAAACATTTAAATTTCCCAAGGCATGGGCGCAATTTGCACATAATTTAGATAATCATGCATTTTCTGTTGAAAAATGATACCTTTATTAAAATGGCAAGAATCAAGTGCAGACTTGTCAAGTCTGCCTGAACAGGAATAAGGCAAAGTCTGTGAATTTGCAGTGAGGCCAAGAAGGAGGAACAGTTGGAGCCAGGCCAAACTTAGTCTTTTCCTTCTTAAATTCAAAAATATTAAGGTCTGGTGACATCCATCTTCAACAGACTACAGGAACACCCTCTCATAAATTTCAGGATTATGTAAGAAATTCCAGGAGAAGTTGATTGGCTTCCTGCAACGGCTACAATTTAAAAGGCTATAAAGTAAAGCTATCTAAACCCCAAGCTTTCTGGGGCTATTTTTTCTTTTATTCTGTTTTTAATTATGCACATTCATTTGAGTTTGTTATGTCACTATATTTGATCTTTTTAATGCTAATATTTTCTTTTAGCTAAATTGTTTTTATGTTTTTTAATTTTATCTGATACGTAGATATTGCAGAATTTTAAATTTTTGGTTCATGCCTTTGCTGGTATTGTTTTACTATTTATTTTGTTTTCGCTTCCATTGCCTTATGAATCTATTAAATTATATTAATTATTTTCATATTATTTTACTTAAAACTATTTCTCCTTAGAATATCATCTTGCTAATATGTCCTCTTAGATGATTTCGTCCTATAAGAATGTAATCACAGCATCCCATTTCACCAGCATGACATCTAGTCGCATTTTCTTTGAACGCGCTCCCTGTGATACTGAGAAGTCTCTGGAGTATTTTTTCTTTATCTTATCCAGGAAGTTGGTCCCCAGCCCTCACTCTCACTCACTGCTACATTTATCCAGGGTGCTCCTTGTCAAATCTGGCTGAGGTGCCTCCCCTATAGCACCCTGAACAACTTGCACAGGCATTGTCTGTTATCTACCTCAAAGCCATTTCCTTGTCTCTGTCTTCTTGCTGGTATGTAATTCTGGGCCACAGGGACAAATGGAAAGGAGCCAAAGACTTCAGAAGAAGGTTTCCTCCATGGTTTCCTGTGGGAGGAAGTCACCTTTCCGTGTATGTTGAATGTGATCCTGTCTGCACCTGAAGCCTGAAGCTACTGCAGCCCCTCTGCAGCCATAAGCAGAGATAGTGACACCTGCTAAGGGTAGTGAGCAGAAAGATTGGAAACTACCTGTGTTTGTCACCACCTATTGGGTTGTAGAATTGAATCTGGAACCACTTTGCTTCTGAATTTCTTATGGGTGGTAATATATATTCATACACTTAAACCAGTGTTAACAGGGTTAAAAACAAATCAGCACAGGGACATACAGTCATGATTACGAAGGTCCGTGACTACAGTGGTCACCCCAGTGATCCCAGCTCTTTTCCACTCTTACGGCAATTTAATTTTGTAGATCTTAATTGCGTATCACCGTTACTTAAATAAACCAGCATAATTTCTCCCAACAGGTTTCAATAATTATGAATCACTGATGAATGAGATTCTTACTCCTTACCTCCCACCAAATGTTTAGGCTTTTATGCAAATTGGCCTACAAATTCCTAAGTAACTGTCAAGTTCATCACATTAGATTTTCTTATGGGGTAAAAATGTAAAGTTTTTCCTCATGATGCACCTGTCATGCAATAATTTTTCTCATAATTATAGAAGCAAAGTATGTTCATGTTAAGAACTACAAAATACCAAAAGATAAAATGATAAAAAAATTCCAGTGTATCATCCTGAATATGTTCAGTTAACATTTTGTTACATTTTTTTGAATTTTACACAGTCTAGGTCATACTGCGTGTACTGTTTCATATCCAGCTAAGTCACTTAACAATACCCCATTCTTCAAAAATCAATTTCAGATAAAAATTCTATCATGAGAATATACCAGCATGTATTTAATCATTCCACTACATAGAAAGGAGATATATAACACGGATGTTGAAAATGTGGGTTCTAGAGTTAAAATCTCAGCTTCACTTTGTATTATCTGAGTGACCATGGACAAGTTGATTAACCACTTGGAACTTTGGTTTCCTCATCTCTAAAACGGACACAATAATCCACAATAATTAAACCCACCTCCTAGGCTTTTCACAAGAAATTAATAATGTAAGAGTGCTTAAAATAGGATCTGGCACAAAAGCAGTACTCAATAAAATGTATTATTACCATGAAACTTTTTAGATTATTTTTATTTTCTGAAATATAAGCAAAGTATCCATGTCTTAAGTCATCCTTGAACATAAATCACTTTTTGCCTCTCTGATTAATTTTGGAATAATTTCCTACAATGAGAATTTCTGGTTGAAGTCTGTTCATTTTTAAATTTATTAGACGTTTGTAAAAATAAAAGAGCAGTCAATTCAAGCTTTAAGAGACAATGATGAAAATATATTTTCTGAGCAAAATAAGTATTTTTCATCTGTCTTCCAGTCCCAACATTATGGGGGTGATTCTTTTTTTTTTTAGACTTTTATTAAAATTTATCCCAAATTACACAACCTTACAGGCAATTACACAAGCTTACAGTCCACAATTAATTGTATCTTTTGCTTATGAGAGTGAGCAATGTAAACAAGCAACCCGTATACCCATCAATGGATAGCTGGATAAACAAAATGTGGTATCTATACATAATGGGGGTGATTCTTCTATTTACTCTAGGGTTGAATTTCCTGCCCTCAAATTGAAGTAGTGAAGTCCACCCATAGTTCCAAACTAGCTCCTAAAGTATCAGTGGGTTTGTTCATAGGACTCTTCAGATGATCTGCTGGAATAGCATTTTCTTTTTCAGTGATGGATTCTCAGTTTCTTTTTTGACTAGAAGTAAGATTAAGCAAAAATCTATGCTGTTTTCACCAAGCAATTCTTGAAAACTCACAGGAGCACAAGAAGTGGGTAAAAGGTCCTTTCTGGAGGGACCTTCGCTGTAATTCCCCAGGTACAATCTTAAGGAACAGTTTGGCGTTCTCGTCATTCACCTGTCAATTTCCTCAGCTATACTTTCATTCATTTTAGATTCTGATTGACAGTGTTAGAATATCTGTAGCTGCCTGCTTGCCACTTCAAAGAAAGGCCAGAGCCTCTGTCCTGAATTTCCAGTTACTAGTCCTTCCACTCCCTACCCATCATGGCAGACAGTGAGAGGACAATGAAAGGAAGAACACATCTGCTTTTTCCCTACTCAAAAATCCTCCAGCACATTGTGGTTCCTAGCTAATTCTTTTGGATTAAATTGCATGGGTTGCTAAGAAATATCCCACTGACTTCCAGCAGCTTGAAGTCTGGATTCTGCGACAGATTTATGTTTTCAAAACATCTGCTTCTTGAAGGACTCTATCCTACATCTGTGCTGCTTGCTTTTGCTGCCTCCCTGTGGCTTTCCTCCACCCTCACAACTTGTGCAGCCTTTTGTCCAGCTGCCCGATCTCACCCTTTGTTAACTGCTTTCTCTACCTTTTAATCTCCTCTTTACTCTCATAGATAACATCAGTAGGAATTCAGCCCTTCAATGATTCATTCAGATTCATGGCTCCAATCTGACCTAATCACTGCAGTGTTATCATCTGCTAGACTCAATTTCCCTTCTAGTACTGATGCTCCTCATGTGTGAGTAAATGCTCTCTTCCTCTCTGATGGGAGGTGTTCATTCTTAATAATGATTCTTTTGGTTAAGTAATGATTATTTAAAAATGACCTCTTCAGTCCTTGCTTCTAGTCTTCCCCTTTTATCAGCCCAATGATCAGGCCAGGCACATCTGGTGGTTATATTTGGCTTGTTCACTCTGTGTTTATCAGGCATTTCTAGAGAGCACTTTCCCAGGAGTTTTTTCTCTAAGTTGTTCATTCGTTTTGTCATCCAGGCAAATACGACTTTTCCCAATTCAGAGGACCCCACAAAGATTATATCTCCAACCTCAGAAAGATTTCTAACTCAGAGTCATTTGTTGCCAAAATGAAATGCCTGATCCACTTTATGGGAAATTAATTATTTAACATTTCCTGGCACTTTCTCAAGTTTTGGGAAATGATTTCATTTCCTCTCCCCATGGAAACATTCTTTAAAATTTAAAATTATTTATGAATGATCATTGAAAGATAGAACCAATATTAACAATGGAGTAGTAAATGGGGTGACACAGAGTTGCAAAGTTAGAAAGATTATTTTCTGTTATGGTTTAGATCTAAAATGGCCCCAGAGGTCTCCTGTGCTTGGAACATGACTGAATGATGGCAGCATTATCCTCACAGGTGGATTTATTTCCATAATGAGTTGAGCGGCTGAATGTACCGCTAGGAGATACAGCCTGGTCGGAGGTGGGTCACTGGGGATGTGATCTGGGACAGTGCATTCTTGTTCCTGGGTTATCCCTTGTCCCTGCCTCCAGCTGCCATGACTTGAGCAGTTTTTCCTCCATCTTGCCCTTCTACCATGCTGATTTTGGATTGAAGCCATGAGCCAAAAATAAACCTCCCTTCCTTTAAGTTGTGGGTGCCAAGTATTTTGTCCCAGTGACAAAAAAGTGAGCAAGACACCTTCTCACTTCCTTTTGAGTATACATTCAAGTACTTCTTTAAAACTGCAAGTAAAACATGTTAAGAATGGGACCCAGGAAATTACAGTAATAATTTGGCTAACAGAAGAGTTCTAAACTCTAGTACTCTCTACCTCTCTGACCAAGTCACTCAATCTCTAAGTCTCAGTTTACTCATCTTTAAAATGGGGATAATGGGGGAAGCAACATGGCTGAAGAGAGGAGGCACCACATTGGAGTTTCTCCGTGAAAATTGACAAAAATCCAGGTAACCCAGAGGACCTGAAGGACAAATATCTTTATTCCAAAATCAACCTGAAATAAGAGACTTATAGATCAAACAAAACATAAGCACAGCACTTTATAAAATGGTGAAGCAGCCCACAGAATGGTGGGCAGACATCAGCCTGCATGCGGAGCAGAACTGCCATTTTGAGAAACCCCTAAAAATCGGAAGGACTGCAATAGTGAGACAAACTCCAGCCATGCAGGAAAGATTTGGGATAGGAGACCCT
The DNA here is from genome assembly GCA_004026905.1 of Hystrix cristata. Classification (NCBI taxonomy): domain Eukaryota; kingdom Metazoa; phylum Chordata; class Mammalia; order Rodentia; family Hystricidae; genus Hystrix; species Hystrix cristata. The sequence goes on from PVJO010001631.1 coordinate 163,517, forward strand.
CATCACATGTATTTGCCTTCCTTCAAACAGAGGATGCTGCAGCCTGGCAGCAAATTTCATCGGCACACACAAGGTAAGTGACCAGGAAGCTGCTCCCTCCTGTGGTGGGCCACCAGGTTTATTTGATTTTGGTTTTGGTTTTGGTTTTGGTTGTTTGTTTTTTCTTTCCAAGCCATAGCTACTAACCAGAACCTCTAGCAATGGCAAGGTGAGGGTCCACAGCAGCAGTGGGCAGTGGTGAAAGCAGTGAGTGGAACAATGCCACTCTGCCCTGCCCTGCTTTCAACAGCCAGTCAGCAAACGGACAGGTACACAAATTCTAAGCAGCACACTTTGGCAGAGGCAGCCTCTCCGCAGCTGCACCCCACAGCACCCTTGCCCTATATCCGTGGCTGCACCCCCCTGCATCCCCCCTGCCCTGCTCCTAGTGGCTGGGAGAGAGGAGAGAGGAGTGCCATTGCAGTGGGACAGAGGAGGCTATGCAAGGACCAGGGAGAACCAACTGTACATGCACAGCTCAATACAGCCCCACAATGACTGAGCGTATGATGCAGAGACACCAGGTGAGAAGATGCCAGCAGGCTGCCAAGGCATTCCCAGAGAGCTGCTCTCCACAGAGAGACTCTGCCCTAGCCCACACCTGCAGGCCAAGATCACTGCAGCACCCAGCACTGACTCTACTGCAGACTCAGTAGGGCTAACCAGCACAGATTTGGGCTCTGACTTGGACATTACCACAGAACTGTGGACACCAGAGGACTTTCACTGGATTTTGTGGTTGTTGTTGTTTTTTATTTGTTTGTTTGCTTGTTTTGTTTTCCTTTTTCTATCTGTTCCTTTTTTGTTGTTTAGATTTTTACTTTTATTGTCTTGTTTTGTTCATCTTCCCCCCCCCCTTTTCTCCTCTCCTCTCTCCTTCCTCAACAGTCTCTTCTGATTTTTTAATTTTTTTCTCATGTGAGTGAAGATTTTCTAGAGTTTCTCTGGTTTGCATCAATAGTCCCATGCTTCAGCCTTCACTCTTTCTAGCCTATCTTCTTCTCCAGTTTCCCAAAGCTTCAGTGATCTTCCTTTGTCCTCCAGCCTTGCCTCTACTATATTTCTCTTCATTTACCTATTTTTCCCTTATCCCTCTTAACCCCTCAAAAAACAGGGTAAAAACCACTCTCCTAATGGGAAGCTCACTGCATACAAGTTCCTGGTTTATGCTGGATTTTGTTATATAACTGTAGATCTTGATTCTATGGTTAAAGGTACCAAATTAATAGTTTCCACAGTCTGTCAGTTTCCTGAATGTGCTTGTTGCTTTCGTTATTGCTAATGTACTAGTGTAGCCAGGGTGTCATACCTGTTATAATCAGTTGTACTTTCTTGCATGACAATACTGTGATTGGAGTCATAATCATTACCATAGTCCAGTATCAAAAGACTAAGTGTTGGGCCAAATAGATAGCAACTTCTCATCCCTGTTAAATTGAGAAGGTAGGATCTTGGGACAGACACAAAGGCCAAGAGCCGCCTTCATCTAGAAGACATCTCTGAGGAATAGACATTTCCTAGGAAAGCCTTGATACTTGTTTTAAAGCTACCTACCATAAGCAATCTATAAACATCAACATAGAAAACAAATTAAAATTTAAAAATATAGAAAATGACAAGATGCAGATGTAAAATACAACCCCAGACCTCCACCATCCAAGAAAAAGTCTAGAGGATGATGAGATAGAGGAAATCTGAAACCACCCAACTGAATTTTCAGAAATGATAGCACCAGAAGTTGAAAAACAGATGAATGAGGCTATAAAGAAAATCATACTGGAAGTAATTGCTCAGATAAAAGAGATGACAATCATAATGAAAGACCCACTTAGTGAATTTAGAGTAGACACAGATAAAAAAAAAATAGAGGCGATTAGGAAAATGATGGAAGACCTGAACATTGAACTTAGGAAAGAAATAGAACCCATGAAACAGATTCAGATATTCAAGACATCAAAAATTCTCTTGAAGGTATGTGCAGTAGAATGAACCAAGGAGAAGACAGAATTTCTGATCTAGGAGGCAGAAATGCAGTTAGAAATCAAGAAAAGAAAGATTTCTTTAAAATACCCAGAGGCCATGAAAAATAAATCCAACAGCTGCAAGATGATGCAAAGAAGAACAACATAAGAGTGATCAGAGTGAATGAAAAAGCAGGAAACAGTGCAAACGGCACAAAAGACTGTCCACAGAAGTAATGGCAGAAAACTTACCAAGCATGAGAAAAGAATGTGACATACAGATAAGTGAGGCATATAGAACTCCAAACACCCATGACCAAAATAAATCTACACCAAGGCATATATAACCAAGATTCCAGAAATTCAACAGAAGAACAAAATATTAAAAGTTGTTAGAGAAAAGAAACAAATCACCTATAAAGGAAAGCTCATAGAATCACAGCACCCTTCTCAAACCAAACCCTTAAGTCGAGGATAGCTTTGAACAAAGTATTTCAAGCCCTAAAAGAAAACAATCTCCCAACCTAGATTGATGTACTGAAGCAAACTATCTTTCAAATTCGGTAATGAAATAAGAAACTTCCATATCAAAGAACAACTGAAGAAATTCATGACCACCAAACCAGTTCTCCAGAATATTCTGAAGGATATCCTAGAAAGAGAGAAAGAAGACTATAATTCCAAGGACACTAATAAAAAAGAATCTACCAGGTCAGGCAAGTAGTTAAACCGAGGGGAAGGACAGAGAACGAACAGCAGGAAAATAATATGACTAAGGTATGTCAATACATAACAGTTATAACCATTAATGTAAATAGCCTCAATTCACAAATCAAACCAACTGGCAAAAATGGATCAAGAAACAAGAGGGGCTGGGGATTTAGCTCAGTGATTAGAGTGCTTGCCTTGCAAGCACAAGGCCCTGAGTTCGATCCCCGGCACCACAAAAAAAAAAAAAAAAAAAAAAAAAAAAAAAAAAAAAAAAAAAAAAAAAAAAAAAAAAAAAAAAAAAAAAAAAAAAAAAAAAAAAAAAAAAAAAAAAAAAAAAAAAAAAAAAAAAAAAAA